>APFE030678775.1:374112-390953 GCA_000404065.3 Pinus taeda
ATAATGCTTGATTTGTGGTACCTCTCAAATACCTGAGAATCCACTTCACTGCCATCCAATGTTCTTTTCCTAGATTGTTCATGTACCTGCTTACAACTTCCACTGCATGTGCAATATCAAGCCTCGAGCAGACCATTGCATACATTAAGCTTCCAACTGCTGATGCATATGGAACTTTAGACATATGAGCCATTTCTTCCCGAGTCTTGGAACACTCCTCCTTACTTAATTTGAAATGGCTAGCCAAAGGTATACTAACTAGTTTTTCATTCTGCATATTAAACCTTTTCAACACCTTTTCTATGTACTCACTTTAAGACAATGTTAATTTGTGATTCTTCCTGTCTCTAGTTATTCTCATACCAATGATTTGTTTTGAAACACCCATATCCTTCATTGCAAATGCGTTTGCCAATTTTATTTTGAGCACATTTATTTCCTGCATGTTAGAACCTGCAACAAGCATCTCATCTACATACAATAACAATATAATATAGTTGTCATCATTTTGCCTTTTGAAATAAACACAATGATCAGAGTGACATCTAGTATAACCTTGTTCAGACATAAACCTGCCAAATTTTAGATACCACTGCCTTGGAGCCTGTTTTAAGCCATAAAAGCTCTTCTTCAACCTGCACACTAGTTTCTCCTTCCCTTTTACCTCATATCCTTGTGGTTGTTGCATATATATCTCTTCCTCCAAATCCCCATGGAGAAAAGTTGTCTTTACATCTAACTGCTCAAGATTCAAATCTTCAGCTGCTACTAGACTTAAAATAGTTCTGATTGTAGTCATTTTAACAATAGGAGAAAATATTTCACCAAAGTCTATACCCTTTTTCTGTGCAAACCCTTTCACCACAAGTCTAGCTTTATACCGTTTTCTACCTCCATATTCTTCCTTCAACTTGTAAACCCATTTATTCTGCAATGTTGTTTTACCTACAGGCAATCTGACTAAGTCCCAAATCTAGTTATGTGCTAAGGAGTCCATCTCTTCTTGGCTTGCTCCCACTTCTTCCTAGTTTCTACTTGCACTACTTCTTCATAACATTCTATTTCACCAGAATCGGTCAACAATACATAATATAATGAAGGAGAGTATCGTTAAGGGGATCTACTTGTCCTAGTAGATATTCTAACACCACTTTCAGGTGTTTGAGGTGCTTGTTTCTGTTGTGGTTGTTGTTCTAGTTGTTGATCATTATGATTTTTAGGCACCACCACTTTTTCTGTGATCTCGTCAAGCACTGTGTATTCCATGTTTTCTTTTTTCTGTTTCTTTTCCTGCAGCTGATCCTTATACAAAACCTTTTCATTGAATATGAAATCTCTACTCCTAATGATTTTGTGTTTTTCATAATCATAAAAGTGATAGCCAAAATCATTAACACCATATCCAATAAAGGTACATTTCTTTGATTTTGCCTCAAGCTTTGTTCTATTTTCTTTATTAATGTGGACAAAGGCTTCGCAACCAAAAGTCTTTAAAAAAGAATTGTTTACCTTTTTACCTGTCCATGCCTCCCCTGGAATACCACCATCCAAGGAACTTGAAGGCCCTCTGTTTATTAGATAAACAATAGTATCTACAACATCTGCCCAAAATTGTAAAGGAAATCCTGCATGCAATCTCATGCAACTTGCACGCTCCATGATTGTCCTATTCATCCTTTTTGACACACCATTTCTTGTGGTGTTCTTGGAACTGTATTCTCTCTATGAATTCCATTATCTGAACAATACCTATCAAACTCTTTGCTGCAATATTCACCTCCATTGTCTGATCTGAGACACTTCTACCTTTTTCCTATCTCATTTTCAACCAAAGATTTCCATTTCTTGAAAGTATCAAATACATCAGATTTATTTCGAATACAATTAATCCAGGTTTTTCTAGTTGCATCATCAATAAATGTAACATAATAACGAGAGCCACCAAGAGATGATACCTGAGCAAGTCCCCATACATCTGTATGCACAAGCTCTAATTTTTCAATTTTATTTTCTTTCCCAACTCTAAGGAATCTGACTCTCTTTTATTTTCCATAAACACAATTCTCACAGAATTTTAAATCAACATGCTTCAAACTTGGAAACAAATTTCTGGAGTGAAGAATCTACATCCCCTTCTCACTCATGTGCCTAAGCCTATGATGCCACAATGTATCTTCTCCTGTAGAGGTTAAAGCATTAACAGAATTAGAAATACCATTGCATAAATATAATGTACCAACCTTTCCTCCTTTCTCTATTACCAGGGATCCTTTAGTAACCTTCCAGGTTTTATCTGTGAAAGTAGTTGCACAACCTTCACCTCCCAACTGCCCTGTTGAAATCAGATTTTTCTTCAGATCTGGAACGTGCCTTACCTCCTTCAATAGCCAAAATGTACCCATTCCAATGATTTTACTGGGTTTATTATCACCCAATCGAACATGTCCAAAATCTCCTTGAACATAATCTTGAAAATGTTTCTTATCAGGTGTGGCATGGAATGAGACCCCTGAATCTACCACCCAGGCATCAATATTATTTTCTAATGAAAGAATCAAAGCATCTTGCAACACATCACCTATTACATTTACTTCATGATTATTTTCTTGATGTGCGTCTCCTTCTTTTCCCTTTCGAGACTTGTAGTCTTTCTTCAGGTGTCCTATCTTCCCACATTTCCAGCACACTATCCCCGACCTGGACTTGGATCTATACTTACTACGATATCCTGAGCTCTTTCCTCTTTCCATTTTTCTTCCCCTAGTCTCTGCAGTCAAAGCATTACCAAAATTGTCACCAGAGATTTTCCGTCACATTTCCTCGCTAAGGATTGCACCGACAACATCATCAAACTTTAAAGTACTAGATCCAGAGATAGAGTTACTAATGGCCATAACTAAACCATTCAAGCTTTCTGGAAATGAGCACAGAAATAAAAGAGCCCTAACTTCATCATCAAAAGTTACCCCTAAAGAACTTAACTGACTGGTAACTGTATTAAATTCATTTAAATGATCAACAATAGATCCACCTTCTGATATATTCATATTATATAAACGCTTCATAAGAAATACCTTATTTGAGGCCGAGGGTTTTTCATATAGTTTGGCCAATGTCGACATTAAACCCTTTGTTGTCGTTTCCTTTGAAATATTAAACGCTATTGACGCTGCTAGGCACAATTGTATTGTTCCAAGTGCTTTTCTGTTGAGAATATCCCATTCCGTGTCTGTCACACTTGTCGGCTTCTTTGTCTTTCCGCTCAATGGTAGGTACAGATCTATCTGATACAGATAATCTTTCATTTGCATCTTCCACAACTGGTAGTTTTGGCCATTAAATTTTTTGACCCTAAACCTACCATCTTCCGCCATTTCTCCCACTCGAACCAGGAACCCTTCTCTCCTATGAGTTTATCAGCCAAATAGACCTTCGGTTATGATACCAGTTGTTATAAAATTATATCTTACGGAGGAACACATAAAATATTGCAGAAATATAAACACAGAAAACTCATAAAATAAGAGAGACACAGATATACGTGGTTCACCCAGTTTGGGCTACGTCCACGGTGAAACATCCAGTCCTTCCTTTTATATTATCCAACAAATTAAAGATATACAACCTACAGCAGATCCGTTGTAATTCCCTCTTCACTCTCAATCTCCTCTCTCTTCCTCGCTCAGAATACAAATCTACATAGACACAATACAATTCCCTCATATATAGCGAGGGGTTTCCTTCTAGGGCAAAAAACCGTAAATTAAACATAACTTCTACTGTCATATTGCTGCCCCCCTGCAGCGAATATTTTATGAGCGGCGTTGTCGCCCCACTTTGAACTAGGGTCTTGTTGAAGCCTTGAAAATTGGATCTGTAACAGGGGGGATACCCACCCGGTCCGGACCTTGGTTAGCAGCTCCTTTTCCGTTTGGTATAGTGGGTTTGGCTGGGGATATGGGACCAGTTTCCCAATCTATGTGTGTGTGTGTGTTTGAGAATTGATATTTCCTTTCTAATAACTCCTAAGTAAAATGCTTTTATTCTAAATCTAATCTAATCATATTCTAATGAATAGAAATATCTAATTCTAAACTAACCCAGGATTTCATCTTTCAGTTATGTTATCTAAAATGATTTCAAATGAAAATTGGTAATAAAGATCATTCAACTGTTATGAGAAAAGAATTCAATAAAGATAAACCATTTCATAAAAAAAGTTAGACGAAACAATTGTGAAAAACATATCGCATAATAAGTTACTCATATATTAAACATAAATAAATAGCTATCACCGTACAGAAGTGCCAAATGATAACTCAAGCATTCACACATTCATATATAAATAACTGAACATGAATATCACCTTAACACGTAAGCAGAAATAGTTAAGAGGTAAAAGTACCATTTATAACTAGTTCTACTCATGAGCTTTAAGCGATAATGATTTATCTCTTTTTAATCCAACATCTACTAAGAGTACAAAAGTGCAACATGAGTAGTAGATATTAAACGCATATATCAATAAATCTTGTTCCATTCATTCATCAAAACCTCCTCGGAGGGTGCAAAAGTGCATGTTCTGATGACACGTTTTTGACAAATTTCAAGACCCTTCTCTAAATGCATGAGAAGGATTTAAATACTACTAGCTAAATCTAAAAATAATTTATTACAAAAATCTAGGATGCGGTTTAAATGACCGTCCTCATTTTAGGAAGAAATAAAGCAAAATTAAAACTAAAACTGAGTCTAAAACTAAAAATAACAACTAACTATTTGTGTATCTGTTCCTTGTAGTTGCAAGTATTCAACATTTGCTTGAGTAGAGTTGGTTGGCCGACTTCCGACTTTAGCTATCCTGCGAAAACAGAATTGGCAAGTGTTGGCGCCATCTTCTTGGCAGAATTAATGATACATTTGAGAGTCATGCACTCGCTGTGTGATTTTACCAAGTATGTCCAGTAAGAATCCCAATTCAACTTGGTTAACCTTTTGATGGATTCTCCCCTTTCTTGAGCCTTCTGTCTCCAGCTTGTCTATAGATGTTTGTACATTTGGTAGATATTTACATACCACTTGAGGATATCCTTGATAAATACCATTGGTTTTAAAGCTCAAGTTTTTCCTTTCGCTTTTAGAGCTTTTTCCTACAAATCTCCGGGCTTACAGGCGGCTAAGCGATTAGAGGCTTTCCATCTCGAAGGGTTTTGCCCAACGATGCACAATTAGCATTAGGCGCTAATCACGCATCAGAAACTGTCTCTGTTTCTCGATCCGGGCTTCCTTGGTGTGATTTTTACCTCTTGTCCGCTTTTTTGTTAGAGGATATAAACCTCAAATTTTGTGGAAAGAACGACTCCGTGAGTTCTCGACCCTGAGCCTTAAATTTTGTATTCGTGATATCAGCACTATCCAGTACCTATTTAACCATGTCCGTGTATGGAAAAATTTTGGGCCTCGCCACTATCCTGCGTAAGAACAAACATGCTAGTTCTGTAATAGACACCTCAAAAGACTCATGTGAGCCTGCAGTAGCTGTAACCTCCATCATTTTGGGATTTTCTTCCTCGAGTACACTGTACATGCCTTCCCAACTAGTAATACTGGCATCTTTGTTACAGGTGGTGTCTGCGTACAAGGGCGTCATTTCTTTGTCTTCAGAACTCGGAGCTTTACCCTTTTTTCCCATGATATTCTGAACACTGCTATGTATACTTCTTTGCTCTTTGCTCCTGCAGTTTACAAATGAGGTAAGAGTAATGATAAGGAAAAGGTGACGGGAAAGATTTAAATACAGAAAACATATAAAATAAATCACCTTACATGAAATGGCTCTTAGATCAGATCAAAACCATATTTCATTAATGATTGCCAATAAACTCATTAATTAACATTAACACGCATAATTGGGCATCGATTTATGGAAAAATATTTTTTGAACAGCGAGCCCTGTAGATCTGCGATAAGGTGATTTTGTGATTTGCTTCGCAATATCGCAGATCGCAATATCGCAAATCACAATGTCGTTAATTCATTGCGTATGACAATCATCTGTTACTGTGTTTTCTGTGAAATGCGATTTGTGAGACGCGCCATCACATATCGGCAATTTGGGGCATTTCAACTTTAAGTGATATTCGAGGCATGCAATGCGATGAGGATTTTTTGATGCGTGATTTCGCATCACGATTTTGCAACTTTAAGATTCTGCTTGTAGGAAGGCATCCATTACCTTTTTCGGATGCGACGCTCTTTAAGGAGTGATTTTATTCTAACTTATCATAAAACTTAAGTCTTTTATATTTTTCAAAGGTATTCTCCTAAGTTTATGATAGTAAGTTTTATTCAAAAAAGGAAATACAAGCACTAATTAATTTTTTAAATTTTTTAATAAGGGTCCCCACTTATTTAGTATTAGTGATAATACTAAATAAGGAGTTGTTGTTGGCCACAACAATTGGCGATTCACTTCGAAGAACCAGTTATCTCTGTTTTTATTTTGAATTTTCTAAACTTTCAAAACAGATAACTTTTCAGAAAATCAAACTTTATTATAGAAAGATAAAGTACATCATGCTTTCAGCTGTCAATGGTAGTTTGTTTATTCTATGTTAACTTTGGTTATTTACTTCCTAAATCTAGTCATTATATCTACATTAGTCACTACTTAGTTTATAAAGATAAAAACAAAACCTCCTCTATGAATTAGTTTTAAATTTGCTCATTTGTCGTAGGTAGAGCCTCTAGTGCCAGCAGGTGTTTATAGCCTCGACAGGGTTACCTATTACCCAACAATGATCCTATATCCTACTTGGAGAAATATACAATTTTCAAAGAGAAATCCATATCCACACTTATTGCTTTTATTTTCTTTTAATCCTTAAATAACAATGCCTTGGTTTGGTAGCCAAAATATGACAGTGCCATTCACTTGATTTATAACTTGTTGAACAAGCTGGCTCGTGATGAGACCCTTGTCTTTTGATTATAACAATCTCGAGTCATTGCCCTGTTGTGGTATGCAGTTTTGGCAAAGTCAACAAGCTATAATATCTATGATCCTGATAAGTCGGCTCGTGATGAGACCTCTTATTCTTTAAGTTAAAGTGTATTGTTGGATTATTCCTTGAAGCTCGTAATTCTCTAGGTGGGGAGGAAGTCTTTGTTTCCTTAAGAATAGATCTGGACGACTATGGTAGAGTTTTTGGAAAGAGATTTTCTACAGAGAACCTTTGTTTTGTTATTGATACCTTTCATTTGATTGATATAAAACAAATTCCCACTAAAGGTCATTTTTTATCAAAATTTACAAGGTTGAAACTAATATTATTTTTAGGCTTATAGCCTTTTGAATGTATCTTTCAATAAATAATGACCAATTTTCTAAAACAATTCTATTTATACAAGCGAAAAAACAAAATCTAAAAGAAATACTTGTCTTTTTCGTGAATTCCAAATGTAACCATTTACAACTGGTTTTATTATCAAAATAAAGGAAACTAATTTACAAAAATAGAAGAATGATCTCTTATGGAAAGTATTTTTTGGGGATCTTCCCATTAATAGGTAAAGACTCTCTTTTTCCTGTTAAATCCTGTAACATAAAAGTAGATGGACCTATGATTTCTGCAATTTATAAAGGGCCAAGCCACATTCATTGAAATTTCATATGTTTTCCCTTTTCCTCATGAGCCTTGTCCCATTTTAAAACTAGATCTCCCATTTGAAAGTCCTTTCTGGATATGATGTTTGAATCAAAACAAGATTTTACTAATTCTTGGTGATGAGCATGAGTTATTTTAGCTTGTTATCGTTGCTCTTCTAGCTTAAGGATTTGTAGCTGCCTTAGTTGTAAGGAAGAGGTTGGTGTTTCATCAATATATTGAACTAAGGCAAAAGAAGGAATTGCTAGATGAGTTGGGAGGACCACTTCTTTCTCATAAACTAAATTAAAGGGAGAAGTGCCAATGGAGACTTTATGCGTTATTCAGTTTGCCCATAGAGCATATATCAAGGATTTGTGCCAATTCTTATCAGTTTGATCAATGGTTCGCTTAATGATTATGATTAAGTTTTCATTCATTGATTCAGCTAATCCATTCCCCTGTGGGTAATAATTGGTAGAGTATTTAAGTTTAAAACCTCTTTTGAGTGCAAATTCAGTCATAGAATTGCCAGAGAAATAAGATGCATTATCAAACATTAAATCAGAGAGTAAACCAAACCTGGTGATTATGAACTAATCTATGAAATCAATGATATGTTCGGCATTAGTTGTCTTGAGAGGAACTGCTTCTACCCATTTAGTAAAATAATCTGTAGCTGTAAGGATATACTTATGCTATTTAGAAGAGTGAGGAACGATCTCACCTATTATATCCAATCCCCATTGATCAAAAGGTTGCTCAATATTAACTGGTTGCAAAGGAAACGATGGTTTCTTTTGTCTCCCAGCCGCAATTTGACAAACTTGACATTTCCTTATGTAGCTATGTGCGGCTTTGAATAGTGTAGGCCAGTAATAGCCTATGCGCAAGATTTTATGTGTTGTAGCATCTCCACCATAATTTCCACCCGCTGGTCCATCGTGGAGTTCCTACAACACCTTTTCAACTTCAGATTTCTCAAGACATCTAAGGAGAACATAATCACAATTCATCCTAAAAAGTACATCATTCACGAGTTGATATTGCTTAGCCTTCAACCTTAGAGCTCTTTTCTTTGTATAATCGAGGTTTGAAGGGGCATATTCATTCTTTAGATAAAATATGATATTAGCATATAATGATTCAACATCATTTTAGGCTTACCTCATACGTTTGTATTTCTGTAGATGGAATTTTGGAAATAAGTGATGCTCCCGCCAGCATTTTGCAAAAGCCTTGACCTTTTACAATACTTGTTGGTCTAATTTCGACATCGTATTCTTGTAAGGCAGTAACCCAATTGGCTATTTTCTCACCCACTTCTTTTTGTACTAAGAGATTTCTTACTGTTGAAAACGACACTATGATTTTTGCATGGGTTTTAAGCAGAAAGGGTATGAAATGTTTAATTTCCTTGAAAACAGCATAAGCTTGTTTCTCGACATCTGAATAATTTAATTCAGCCCCTTGTAGATTTGAACCGAAAAATGCAATTGGGGCTTCTGCCTTGTCTTGTTTTGCTTGAGTGAGTATCGCAGCATATGATCTATCAGAGGCAAACGTGTATAAAATGAAGGGATCAGAAAAATTTGGAGTTGCTAAAGATGGGGTGTTAACAATCACTTGGTTAATCAGATTGAATGATTCATATTCGTCTTGGCCCCATTTGAAGATTGAGTTCTTTTAATCATTGCTTGTAAGGGAGATACGATCCTTGAAAAATCTGGAACAAATCTCTTTACAAAATTAATCTGGCCAAAGAAGGATTACATAGATTTCTTGTTGTGAGGCAAGGGTATTTCAGAAATCTCCTTGATTCTGTCAGGATCAATATGGATTCTAGATTTTGACACTATAAATCCAAGAAGTTTTCCTTCACTTAATGCAAAAAAAAAACTTTTTTGGGTTAAGTGATATTCCATACTTTTGACAACGTTGGAATATCTGTTTTAAATCTCTGAGATGATTGCTTCGTTTTTTGGAATATACAGTGATATCATCCAAGTAGATTACTACTAATTTGTTTACTAACCCTTTAAATGTGATGTCCATGGCCCTTTGAAATGTGTTGCCAAAATTGATCATACCGAAAGGCATCTTTTGATACACATAAGTGCCCCATTTGGTTCTGAACGTGGTCTTTAATTGATCGTCGGGATGGACCAAAACTTGGTTGTAGCCGGAGAAACCATCTAAAAAGGACATTAATTCTCATCCTGCAACTGCCTGTAATATTTGCTCCATAGGAGGCAAAGGAAAATTATATTTTTGGCAAGCTTTGTTAAGATTTCGAAATTCAATGCAGATTCTAATGTCTCCATTCTTCTTTCTAACGGGAACCATATTGGAAACCCATTTAGAATATTGAATAGGAAAAATGATTTTGGCTTTCAATAACTTATTGAGCTCAGATTTGATCTGGTTTTCTAGATTAGGATGGAGCTTTCTTGTTTTTTGCTGGACAGGTTTTTCATCGTTTATCATTGGGATAGTATGTTGGATGATAGAAGTGTCGTAAGTCTTAAGTTCATCGTATTTCTAGGCAAAGACACTTTTGTATTGTTTCAAGAGACGAACATATGCTAATTTTCTTCAGGAGCTAGGCCAAGACCTAGGTTGATATTCTGCGGCTTGGTATCGGTTCCTAGATTTACTAATTCACAGTTCAGGGTTGAACTCTGAAGTTTTGAATTGGTAGATCTTTTGAATCGATCTTTCAAATCATATAGGTCTTCTAATTTGACTACTGACTTTGGCATAAAATTATTAGTGCTATCTTGTTGCAATTGTCTATTATGTTGGTCCTCATCAATTATCTGATTGGTGTAAGATCCCTCTGATGTGAGGAAGCTTACAATATTAGGATCATCGTTGAAAATCCTCCAATTGGTAATGTTATCAAGAATCAAGGATCTAAACATTAATTCGATTGAAAATCTATCGGGGTTATAGTCTTATGAGGGAATGAGCTTGGAGGCTACGTTAAGAGGTTCGCACTGGAATTTTGGAGTTTGGGAATTGATGAAATATTGAATGCTATAAAATGTTCAGTCAGATCTTGAACTAAAGATTGATAATGCTTTAAATGACTTGATAGACAATGTATAGTATTTCGTACATGTCTCATAACAATTTCAGAATCTCCGAAGACTTGTAGATACTTTATATCTAATCTGATTGCTTTGTATAATCCTTGGACTAAAGCCTCGTATTCTACAATATTATTGGTGCAATCAAACTCAATTCTACAAGTTAGCATAGTTTTGTTTCCCTCTGGGCTGATTAATACGCATCCTGCTCCTGCTCCTTCGTTATACTTAGAACCATCAAAAAATAACTTCCAAAATAAAGATTTATTTACAAGACTATCTACGAAACTAATACATTTAGAACTATCTATTTGAGAAAAATTTTCCACTTGAGATAAAACAAAATGTTCTAAGTAAGGTGAAGTATGAACATTAAAATTTCCTAAGAAAGAACCAACATAATAGTTGCCAATTATATTGTTGTTGTATGCTACAGGTTCATTTTCTCCTTCCAATTCTGTTACTATATATTTCTGATGTCTTTCTCGCTCAACCTTTATCTGATTCGGTTTACCATTATAAGGGAGCCACATATGGGACCAATCAGTTGCAATGTATCCATGAAGTTTTTCAGACCAATCTCGGCTAAGAATTAATCCATAAAATTCTGGAATATCTGCAGCTAAAATGTCGATAACTTGACATACCTTTGGATTAGATGACAACCTTATGGTAACCTGATTTAGTTCGTCGATCACTTCAAATTGCGACCAATCCAGCTGAACTATGTGCACAACAAATTTTTGAGGTTGAACGTTCAACTTTGCATATATTGACTTAGGTAAGATATTAGATGAAGCTCCAGAATCAACTAAACAATTATGCAAATTTTTGTTGAAAACTTCATAAGTAAGAAGAAATGGGGGAGTATGAGATGCTGACCTTCCTCCAATTAAAGTGATATCATTTGGATCGACTTTATTAGTCACATTAGTTGTAGGTCTCCCCATCTCGTGAGAAGCTTGCGAAATTACAACGATGGGCAAAGGTGCAACTGGTACTGCATGAAACTATTTCAAAAGTACCTTTTGCTGGTATTTTAACTTGATCAATTCATAAAAAGTGACATTAGCCCCAGTTTTCTTCATGTCTTCTATTGTATTATACTCCATTTCATTCGAAACAATCAATGTTTTAGATGGAGTTGGTGAATCTGTTTGGACTGGGGTTGTTTGAGTCGCTTGGGTGACATTTTCTTAGCTACAACTTTATCCTTAGTCATTGAGCTTGCACTCTTTGGCTTAGGAGTATGTTGAGGAGGATCAAGTTGATTTCTACTTTGAGTACTAATCGGCGATGCCTCTTGACCCTCTTCATATGGGAGGATGAAATCCCACATACCTTGTACTTCTATGACTTCTTATTCATTGGTATGCTCTTCAGTAGCAATTTCCTCTTCCTCTTCTTCTGATTTAGCATTTGTAATAGCATTAGGAGGCTCTGAATCAGTAGAAAGATTTCTTCTATAAGGATTGTACGACTATTTAGAAGAAGTTTCTGCTACTTGTTTCTTAATGTCAACCATTTCGTTAGACATGGTTTTCAAAACTTTCTGCAATCCTTCTAAATCGAATGGGCCTTTCAATTGTTTTTTCTTGGGATTTTCCTTAAAAGTAACGTTCATAGATTTTTGTTCATCAACAACGCTTTTCTTTTCTAAGGCTATGATACGTTTCTCTACCGCTATTGCTTCCTTCATATTGTTAGCTAAATTTTTTTTGTTAGCCCTATCAACGAAGATTGCTATGTTTGATGGCAAAGCAGAGATGTACCATTCACTTCGCACTTCTTCGCTAGGCTTGGAAGCAGTAGGAATTTTGTTCAATAGTTTATTGAAATGCGAATTAAAATCTTTGATAGGTTCCATTGACTCAGCCCTAAGGTTAGACAGGTCATTGATCAGTGTCGCAGCAGACCTGTCATCACCGAACTTAGTCAAGAATTGTTCTTGGAAAATATCCCAACTAGTGATAGATCCATATGGTAATGAGAAATACCATGATCTGGCTGCTCCTTGCAAAGTGTAAGGAAAAAGTCGGATGACAACATCTTCATTAGTAACCCCATTTAGATTTATAGATAACATAAAGTTGTTTATATGTTCTTCTGCTAGCATGCCTGCTTCTGGATTGAATTTAGGAAGCCATTTTTCAGGATGGGCCGGTATTTGACTCAAGGGCGCAGGCATTAAGACTGTTGTTGGGTTATTCCATGGAGTTTGGGCCATCATTGAAGTACTAACAGAGGAAAGCGCAGAAGATGATCCCTGCGATTGGGAAGATGAGGATATTACAATTCCAGATGATTGAGAAGGAGATGTGGAAGCTCCAGTGGACTGGTGGACAATAATCTGAAGTGGAGAGGTGGATGGTTGACTTTGTAGTGGAGAGGTTGAGATGGATGATGATGATGAAAGAGTCTCGCTATCAGACCCTTTAGGTGATTTCCTTGCTCTCTTCCTTGTAGGTAGAGGTAACTCAGTTGGCTCAATACCAAACTTTTCACTCTTTAATCTGGTGAGAGGATGAGCAGGGTTATATTGCGAAGTCACACTACCTTGAGATTTTTCAGATCTTTGGGGTGATATAGAAAATCGTTGAAGTTTATGGATCAAAGATTCAACTTCAAGAGGTTCAATAGTATATTTCTCTGAAATGTTTGGGTTTGTGGGAGTGGTTGTTGTTTTATCGACTTCTTGCTCAATATTTAAATATTCTAAATGCGATGGAGAAGTTGGGGGAGATGGTGAGGTCGATTTACTCTCATAATGGTATTTAGATTTAGATTTACTTTCCAATCACAGTTCGAGGCCCTCCTTCTAGTGCCAAATATGCTGAAGCCCCGAAAATTGGGTCTGCAACAAGGGGGATACCCACCCGATCCAGACCTTAGTTAGCAGCTCCTTTTCTGTTTGGTATAGTGGGTCCAACTGGGGATATGGGACCAGTTTTCCAATCTATGTGTGTGTGTGTGTTTGAGAATTTATATTTCCTTTCTAATAACTCCTAAGTAAAATGCTTTTATTCTAAATCTAATCTAATCGTATACTAATGAACAGAAATATCTAATTCTAAACTAACCCGAGATTTAATCTTTCAGTTATGCGACCTAAAATGATTTCAAATGGAAACTGGTAATAAAGATCATTCAACTGCTATGAGAAAATAATTCAATAAAGATAAACTATTTCGTATAAAAAGTTAGACGAAACAATTATGAAAAACATATCGCATAATAAGTTACCCATATATTAAACATAAATAAATAGCTATCACCGTACAGAAGTACAGTGATAACTCAAGCATTCACGCATTCATATATAAATAATTGAACATGAATATCACCTTAACACATAAGCAGAAATAGTTAAGAGATAAAAGTACCATTTATAACTAGTTCTACTCATGAGCTTCAAGCGATAATGATTTATCTCTTTTTAATCCAACATCTACTAAGAGTACAAAAGTGCAACATCAATAGTAGATATTAAACACATATATCAATAAATCCTGTTCCATTCATTCATCAAAACCTCCTTGGAGGGTGCAAAAGTGCATGTTTTGAGGACAAGTTTTTGACAAATTTAAGGACCCTTCTCTAAATGCATGAGAAGGGTTTAAATACTACTAGCTAAATCTAAAAATAATTTATTACAAAAATGTAGGATGCAGTTTAAATGACCGTCCTCATTTTAGGCAAAAATAAAGCAAAATTAAAACTAAAACTGAGTCTAAAACTAAAACTAACAACTAACTATTTATGTATCTGTTCCTTGTAGTCGCAAGTGTTTAGCATTTACTTGAGTAGAGTTGGCTGGCCGACTTCCGACTTTAGTTGTCCTGCGAAAACAGAATCGGCAAGTGTTGGCGCCATCTTCTCGGCAGAATTAATGATACATTTGAGAGTCATGCATTGGTTGTGTGGTTTTACCAAGTATGTCCAGTAAGAATCCTAATTCAACTTGGTTAACCTTTTGATGGATTCTGCCCTTTCTTGAGCCTACTGTCTCTAGCTTGTCTATAGATGTTTGCACATTTGGTAGATATTTACATACCACTTGATGATATCCTTGATAAATACCATCGGTTTTAAAGTTCAAGTTTTGCCTTTCGCTTTTAGCACTTTTTCCTACAAATTTCCGGGCTTACAAGCAGCTAAGTGATTAGAGGCTTTCCATCTCGAAGGTCTTTTCCCAGCGATGCATCGGAAACTGCCTCCGTTTCTTTATCCGAGCTTCCCTGGTGTGATTTTTGCCTCTTGCACGCTTTTTTGTTAGAGGATATAAACCTCAAATTTTGTGGAAAGAACGACTCCGTGAGTTCTCGACCCTGAGCCTTAAATTCTCTATTCATGATATCAGCACTATCTAGTACCCATTTAACCATGTCCGTGTATGGAAGAATTTTGGGCCTCGCTACTATCCTGTGTAAGAACGAACATGCTAGTTCTGTAATAGATGCCTCAGAAGACCCGTGTGAGCCTGCAGTAGCTGTAACCTCCATCATTTTGGGATTTTCTTCCTCAATTAGACTGTACATTCCTTCCCGAGTAGTAATATCGACATCTTTGTTACAGGTGGTGTCTGTGTACAAGGGTGTCATTTCTTTGTCTTCAGAACTCAGAGCTTTACCCTTTTTTCCCATGATATTCTGAACACTACTATGTATACTTCTATGCTCTTTGCTCCTACAGTTTATAAATGAGGTAAGAGTAACAATAAGAAAAAAGTGACGGGAAAGATTTAAATGCAAAAAACATATAAAATATATCACCTTATGTGAAATGGCTCTTAGATCAGATCAAAACCATAAACAAACTCATTAATTAAGATTAACGCGCATAACTGGGTATCAATTTATGGAAAAATCTTTTTCGAACGGCGAGCCCTATAGATCTGCGATAAGGCGATTTTGTGATTTTCTTGGCAATATCGCAGATTGCAATATCGCAAATCGCAATGTCGCTAATTCGTTGCGTATGACAATCATCTGTTACTGTGTTTTTTGTGAAATGCAATTTGCGAGATGCACCATCGCATATCGGCAATTTGGGGCATTTCAGCTTTAAGTTATATTCGAGGCATGCGATGCGATGAGGGTTTTTTGATGCGTGATTTCGCATCGCGATTTCACAACTTTAATATTCCGCTTATAAGAAGGCATCCATTACCATTTTACGATGTGACACTCTTTAAGGATTGATTTTATTCTAACTTATCATAAAACTTAAGTCTTTTAGATTTTTTGAAGGTATTCTCCTAAGTTTATGATAGTAAGTTTTATTCAAAAAAGGAAATACAAGCACTAATTAATTTTTTTTAATTTTTGAATAAGGGTCCCCACTTATTTAGTATTAGTGATAATACTAAATAGGACGGGGGGTTGTTGCTAGCGACAATAGGTCCAATGCCATGATACCTTTGAATACATAAGATAATCTGGCTCCACACCCAACAAAACATAATATGTAGGCACTCGGCCACGGAAAAACCCCTACCTAGAGGAAAACCTAGTCCAACACTTTCACTCGTATATTCAAATCAATGATGAGAGAATCCAAGACCCTTTAGATCTTGACAAATACCTCCTCTAATCAATAATTCAACTAATTCAACCCTTCATTCCCATAGATCATCCCTACCAAAGTATCCAAGTGTTAGCTTCTCAATTGCAACTTCAATCCATAATTTCGACTCCCAACTACAAAAATTCCCCCCCCAGCTTCATAATTTCAGGCCTGCAGTAGATTCAAAATTTCAGCCCCAACAACAACCCGAAAACTTTGCATGTGTGAGAGATATATTTCCCAAGAACTTGATTTGAGTCATCTCAACTTCTTCTTTCATTCTCCAACGCATTCACACTCTTTTTCTGCTTCTTATTCTTGTGGATCGAACTTGTTGAGTGAGTGCTTCAAATCGGTCGAGCTCCCTCTCTATATATAGACTTTCTACTGGTTTGAATAACCTTAATCCCGGTTGAATTCATGAGGACAAGGCCGACTTGGTGTGCAGGTGACAAATGATTCTTTTGACTCAAAAATAATTATTTTACATAATTCAAAAGCCCAAGAAGGGTCCAATAAAAATGTCAATGGCTTTGTT
>APFE030678775.1:391419-412387 GCA_000404065.3 Pinus taeda
TATATTTTCTTTTCATCAAATACAATTATGAAGATTGACACTAGTTACTTTCTTCAACAATAGGAAGCATTTTCTTGGACTAAAGAAGCAACAAAAGCTTTTGAAGAACACAAAGAGACTACGTGTCCAACTCCAATATTGGCAACAATTGACATCACAAAAGCGTTCATTGTGGACTGTGATGCCTCAAGCCATGACATTGGTGAAATTTTGATGCAAGAAGGAATCCCACTTTCTTTAAAAAGTAGCAAACTTAAAGGAAAGAAATTAGTCATACCCATATATGAAAAAGAAATGTTGGCCATACTACATGTATTTAATAAATAATGTTTGTACCTAATATGAAGACACTTCAAAGTAAAAACAAATCACGATAGTCTGAAATACTTCTTTGAGAAAAAATTGTCTTCAAAAGGGCAACAAAAATGGGTCATAACGATGTTGGGTTATGGATTTGAAATTATCTACAAAAAGGAAAAACAAAATATTTTTCCAAATGCACTCTCAAGAAAAGAAGAATAAAGAAATGGTTTACTATAAATTATTTTGATTCCAAAATTAGATTGGGTGGAAGATCCAAGGATAGAATAGGAACAAGATTAAAAGATATGCAAGATCATTCAACAACTACAAGAGGAACCAAATGTAGTAGGAAAAATCATGTGGAAAAATTATTTTCTATGGTATTAAGATCAATTATACTTTAAGAATTTTCAACTCGAATAGAAGGTCCCTTCGGAATTAAACACTTCTCATATAGGAGGAGAGACAATCAAGACCCCAGGGCTCCTTCAACCATTAGCCATACTAATCCAGATTTAAACAGGAATGCAAAAAATTACAGATATAACCATAAATACAGAGATGCGGCAGAAATAATACTTCATTTCATTAATGTAAAATACTAAAATATGATTACAAACATAAATGGAAATAAACTAGCCAGGGCGATGGTAGATTATCTATGAGAAGAGATGTGGTGACTACATGCCACTAAACTGTGTTACAATGAGGCTCGAAGGCCTATTTATTGTTGAGAAACAATGGAAAACCCAAAACATCCAAAAACCTAACCCTAGGAGATGAAGCGCCAAACTATGGGCTCTGTTTAGGTAAATTGGTACATCAACTTCCCGTGGCCATAACTTTGGCATACGATCTCTGTTTGATGCATAAAATAGCTCGTTAGAAAGATATATCCAAGGAATACAACTTTTGCATGAATAACATTAGTCCACGGCCCATGTTGGTCCCAGTTTTCCCAAAAAACGTCGTTTAGGGCCTCAAAATGGCTCTGAAAGTTCAGGACCCGAAAAAACTGCCAAAAATAGTAAATTGTGCTACAATTAAGGAAACAAAAAATCTGGAAGAGGCAGTTGTGGGGTTCCAAGTGGGATAGGTGAGTGGCCACCAACATCAACCTAAATCACATACCTAACCAGTGTTGGAAATAAGTTTTAATCGATTTTGTTATAGGCTTACCCACATTTGAAGGGAAGAGTGTCATTATGGTATTGGTAGATCAAATGACAAAGTATGCCCATTTTTCTCTTTTTCTCATCCTTTTAAAGCAAGTAAAATGGTAGAAGCATGCATGTAAGCAGTCCAAAAGCTACATGGAATACCAAACATTATTGTAAGTGACTAAGATCCATTTTTAATTGGAAAATTTTGCATTGAATTATTTTCTTGTTTGGGTACTCAATTGGACCATAACTCATCTTACCACCCTCAATATGATTGGAAAAATGAGATTGTGAATAAATGTTTAGAAGGATACCTATGTTGATTTGCATCTAATAAACAAACGCACTGGGTCAAATGGTTTCTTTTGTTTGAATGATGGTACAACACATCCTTCCATACCTCAACAAAAATGTCACCATTTATGGAACTTTATGGATATCATCCTCCATCCATCACATCGACCTTGAAAGGGACTATAAAGGCTCAAGCAGTAAAGGACCACATAAGGCACCAATAAGAGGTTTTCAAACTATTGAAGCCCAACTTGGTTATGGCACAAAATATGATGAAACAAGAATCATATAAACATCGCAGTGAAAGGGAATTTGAACTGGGTGATCAAGTATCTATGAGACTACAACCATATAAACAAATGTCCCTTAAACAACAAAAGTAAAATAAATTAGCACCGAGGCATTATGGCCCCTATAAGGTATTGCAAAGGATTGGAAGTGTGACTTACAAATTGGAGTTGCCTCCATCTTCACGTGTACATCTATTCTTCCATGTTTATTGCTTAAAGAAGTTAATAGTGACAAGATTCCAGCCCAAACTATTCTACCATAGATTATTGAAGAAGGGAAAATAATACTAGAACTTGAAAAAATCTTGGAAACAAGGACTAAGTAGCTGAGAAATCAAGCAATTACTGAGAACCCCATCAAATGGAACCAATGGAATAAGTGGCATGGGAAGATGAGTTGTTCATGTAGAAACACTCATAGATAGTCAAGTGTTGAGGACAACACTTCTTTGAAGGGGAGGGACATGTTAACCTAAAACACCTTTTTAAGCCCTAGAGATTGTGTGTTTACATTTCTATTGTTATATTGTTATATAAGGTAGAACCTCTTGTTGCACATTATTTTTTTGCATTCATGACTAATGATGTCGTACCCTTATCCTTCGCCATTCGAAGCATAGTTTCCATTAATCCCTGAAGAATATGGAAGAAAAGCTCAATCAGGAATATAAGAATCTTATGAAAATACCTTTAAAAAACCATAATTTTATAAGTTGTCATAGGTGGCACCGTAATTATATGTGATACTACTAGATCGTTGCAATGTGTATAACTATCGTGCTGCAAAACTATCACACTTTTCTAGTTCATAGGGTGAGACATTGTTTTAACAAAGGTAAAAATAAAAAGAATACGAGAAGCTTCTATTTTAGAAGCCTCGTGGATTGCAACTCCTTTGAGCGGTGTGAATATCACTCTCTTCCCTAACTTTTTCAATCTCAATATCCATCCCTTATCCTCCTAATCTTTCACAAAAATAAAAATACAACTATCTTCCATTGATATGGCTAGTTAGAAAAACTTAAGAAATCTTGGTGAAACTCTACTCAAATTCCCACCTTTTTCCTACAAGGATTTTCAAGGAAATGCATTGGAATGAAGGAACAAACTGGAAGGGGAATTACAAAATCAATTTTTAGGTTGTAACCACTTCTTTTATGATTAATACAATTACAAATTTATTTCCCATAAACATTGTCTACATTTAATGGTTTTTATTGAATATCTCCTTGATCATGTGCATAGGTATTTTCCAAATCATATTTGTATATTGATGATTTGATATCTTATTTGTTTGTCTGATCACCAGGTTCTTACTCGTGAAGATTGAAGATAAATTTGGGACCTAAATATTACAACCAAATAGCAAGGAAAAATGTCAATTAATCAAGGTACACAACTCTCATCCCATTGTTTCTCACATATGATTTGATTATGTTAGACCTAGGGAAAGTTGTCCATTCTTGTTTGTCTTGTTCTAGGTATGGGTTCCAGGCCTAGGGAGATTTCTCTTGTCTGCAGGAATGATTTAGCCGTAAAAAAAAATGGTGACTCCACTGGGGAACAATTCTTTTATTTAGACCTCAGATCCTTTTTAGATCTTGAAAATATTTTGGCTTTGTCTTATTTTTTCCACACTGTCTCACTTTCCTTTTTAGAACGAGAGTGACATTGTCTCACTTGGGTATATTCATACCTATGACACTGTAACTATCACACTGTAAGGTACATGCAACCTGTGACACTATTTGAAAAGTCAAATTTTTCCTAGGGTTTTTCTTGAATTGATCTTGGATCTACTTTTGATGTGGTATTTGAGTTTGTTTACTGTCTATTTATAGCCCAAAATTTTCTGATATGGTCTTTTTTGTGTGCCTTTTTACCTTTTTGTTTGAGTGTGCGTTGGAAGTGGTCTTTGAATTTAGGTTGATTTTTTGAGTGCATTTTTTATTTTCATATTTTTGCTTCATGATCTTTTGCATCATCATTGAATTCTTTCATATTATTGGAAGGAAAGGAAGAAAAAAATGCATTTGAAGTTTTTTAGTGCATTTAGAAAGTAAGCAAAAAAGGAAAAATATTGCATTATATTTCATAGGTGGAGTATTTTTTAGCTTGAATTTATAAGCAAAGCAAGTTTCATTTAAAAAAAAATTTACCCACACAACCGAGGGATACCACCTAGGCTTCCTCATTAACAATTCAACTTGCAATCCCTTAATCTTTTGCTGAAGCATTTTGTTGTTTTTCTTAATCCTTCGATTATTCTTATACCCATATAACATTTGAAGAAGAATGGTTTTATTTTGTGCTTTGACCAATTTATTCTCATACTTTATGTGGTTATTCAATAAATTAAGTTTAAAAACTTCCTGCTTCAATGTTTTGATGACTTCTTATTCCTTAGGAGAAGGAATACTTCTTTCTAGCTCAAGTTGATCAAAGACTAGACTATCATTGTCGAAAGGGGAGTAGAAATAGACCCATAGAATATTAAGGCCATTATGGAGTGACCTACTCCTAAAAATGTGATAGAGGTCATATCATTTATGGGTTTGTTCGGTTATTACTAAAGATTTTTCTGGAATTTCTCCAAGAGTGGACCAATCACACTACTGCAAAGAAAAAGGATTAAGTTCCAATGGACACCAGAATGTTAAGCCAACTTTGAGAAAATGAAATACTTGCTCACACATGCACTGATATTTAAGATATCCAACCCAAAAAAATATTTTGTAGTGTGCATGGATGCTTGCAAGGTGGGGCTCGGCGGAGTCTTGATGCAAGAAGGGCAAATGGTCTACTATGAGTCCAGAAAGTTGAATGAAAACGAGCGGATTTATGTTACTCATGACTTAGATTTGACAACAATAGTTCATGAACAAAATATGTGGATGCATTATCTCCTTGGAAGAAAATTTGTATTGATGTCAGATCATGGAGGGTTGAGATATATATCTGATCATCCCAAGATAAAATCCAAGAAAGAAAGATGGTTAACCTTGATTAGTGAAATTGATTTTGAGATAAACTATATCAAGGGAAAGGAAAAATGAAGTAGCTAACACACTCAATAGAAGGTTATAGGTATCTCATGTGCAATCTATAATTTATTGTGAGCTTGAAATTCAAGACAAGATCAAGTATTCCATACAACAAGATGGGTGCTCTCATTGAAATAAAAGAATGCTTAGAACAAGATCCTGAAGGGGCATCGAGTAAGAACTAATCCCTTATGAAGGTTGGATTATTGAAGTTCAAAGGAAGGTCATATATATCTTATATGGGTGACTTAAAAAAACTCATTTTTATGAGTTTCATAAAATACCATATTCAAGTCATCCAGCTTATCAGAAATTGATAATAACTATGAAGAAGTTAATGCACTATTGACCATGCATAAAAAATAATGTAGTTGGGTATGCTTAAAAAAATCTTGGAGTGCCAGTAGGTAAAAGTGGAGTGTATAAATCCAGAGGGATTGCTAAATCCAAACCCCATTCGAGAATGGAAGTGGGAAGTCATCTCAACGTACTTCATCACAGGATTTCCAAGGACAACTAGGTAGGATGATGCCATAATGGTTGTGGTAGACAATTTAAGCAAGGTAGTTCACTTTATAGTTGTTAAATCTACTCACAAAGCAAGCAAAATTGCGCATATTTTCATAAAGGAAATAACGATATTACATGGTGCACCCAATAAGATTATTTAAAATCGATATGTTAAGTTTATTTCTAAGTTTTGGAAGGCACTAATTTTTGGTTTTGGGATAGAGTTAGCCTTTAGCATACCATCCTTAAGAAAATGGGCAGACTAAAAGATTTAATAGAGTATTGGAAGACATGTTGATAATGTATGTCATGCGTCATCTAAAGAGGTGGGAATAATTTATACCCATGGTAGATTTCACCTACAACAATGGGTACCAAGAGTCATTAAGAATGAGTCCATTTGAGGCTATTTATGGAAGGAAGTGCAACATACTTATCAGCGGGAATGATCCAATGAACATAGTGCATATTCGACGTAATATGCTAAAGGATATGGAAAAATAACAATTTCTATAAGGAAGTAATTGAAAATATATCAGGATAGGAAAAAGAGCTATGCAGATCGGCAGAGGATGCATAAGGAATTTCAAGTGGGGGAACATATTTACCTCAACTTCAAACCAAAGAAAAGTTCAATAAAAAGTAGGTCTTGTGCCAAGTTGGAATCATGATTTTGTTTTCCATTTCATATCTTAGAGAGTGGGGGCAGTGGCCTACAAATCGGCCTTACCACCCAAAACCAAGTTTCATTACGTTTTCCATATCTTAAAAAGTATGCACATGATGTTAATCATGTTTTTCATTGGTATGTGAGACATGTGGAATCCAGGGAAGAATCCCATCCAAAGCCACTTTAAATTATCTATCAGAGAGATATTATGCTATGAAATCAAGTAATTGAGCAATTCAAGGTGTAGTGTAGGCATTTTGGACCAGATGAGGCCACTTGGGAGATGGATGATCAGATGAGGGTATCATACCCATTTTTGTTATTGGTTGAGAAAATGTAAATGTAAATGAAAGTAAATGAGCTATGTATATAAATATCCTGTAAAGTGTGTGTCCAAGTATAGAATAAGAATGACAGTGTTCCTAGAAGGGGGTGGGGTTAGCCCCAAGGGATAGTTTAGTTGGTCGAGTTCCTGTTGCTAAGTACATTGCCTATCAGGAGGTCACGGGGTCAAATATCCTCAACGCCCTTGGGGTTAGGCCTTGCTAGTTTGGTTGACGAGTAGATCCCTTCGGGTTGATCTACTCAGTGTCCATGAACCACCCTTAAAAAAATAAGGGGGTGGGGTCTATGATAACCATTTTTTCATTCCCTCTTATAAATGTTGCTATGAATTACAATTCATGTAAATAATGTGGAAATGTAACACATAGATTGACTAAGGGAAGTGGATATAAATTGATAGACTTGAGGAGGAGGAGCTACTTAGAAACCCAAGCCACCACATTTACTTCACCACCTATATCCCTGATTAATTTATGGATTATTGGTGCAAGCAATGAATTTTGGTGTGATTTACATGAGCGTAGGATGAGCATACAATCATGTTATCATGGATTTTGTTGGCATGATCAAAATGAAAGAGAAAGACATGGAAAGAGGCCCTTATGAGAAATGGGAAGCATGTCGCATGAACGATAGGAGAGAAAGTGTGACACATATGCATAGGGAATGATAGTGTGGTGGTGGACCATATTAGAGAACACATAGTTCAAGTTGGGGCAGAGGACATAAATATACCTCAAAGAATATCCTTTCTAGTTTATGTTCTGACCTATGGATGGTATTCCATGTATGTACCAAGGTATGTGTGTGGTCCTATTGATTTGGTTAGACAATGAGAGTTTAGTGGAGTTGAATCATCCAACTATTTCCTTAGGGTTGACAAACCATTAGGGTGCTTACTGGAAGTAAATTGATAAACCATTATTAGGCTGAGACACCTAAGTGCTTACTGTAAGGATCGTATAAACCCCTCCATGTATGTGCCAAGGCTTATGTGTGTTCTTGTTGATTTGGCTATACAATGAGAGTTTAGTGGAGTTGAATCATCCTATGCTTTCCTTAGGGTTGATAAACCATTAGGGTGCTTACTAGAAGTAAGTTGATAAACCACTATTAGGCTAAGACACCTAAGTGTTTACTGTAAGGATCTTATAAACCACTTGTCTACTCTCTCAATAAGCTGATAAACCACCTATATAGTGGCATTTTTTACTCTTATAGTTCTAGCTTAGAGGAATAGTTTATAAACCATCCATTTGATGCATTCATTCTCATGGGATTGAATTTCCTTCATTGAGCTTTGGTTGAATTCCATGTGATTAGTTTTATTAGGGTAGAAGCCACTATGGTGGTTACTAATTGAAGAAGTTGATAAACAACATGGATGGTGGTACCTTTACCCTATTGGTATGTGAATTGAATTTGGTTGAATTGAGAGCCATTGTGGCGCCTACTGTTGGAGGTAGTTGATAAACCACCTAGGTAGTGCATTTATATTCTTGTTTATTGGTTGGTTGGTATTTGTGTAAATACCCTTGAGAACTTAACTCTTCATACTTTGAATTTGACTTGGGAGTGGTCAAATGCAATAAATATTGCAGTGTAGCTAGCCTATGGTTGGGTGAAGAGTTGAAGTGCCTCCCTCAATTTCTAGTCACCCAAAGACACTAAGATAAGCTTCTTACTTGTATCTTTGTTGCACTTGAATATGGAATGTTGTTTTTATATAAAAATGGGTGTGCACTAGCACGATTAATGAAGGAATGTGTTTTATCTATGTAGTACATTAAGATGTGTTGTGTTATTGTTCTCATTATATGAGCGATAGGTGGATCAATGTAATTGCTAACGTACTCCCTGATTTTCATAGTTGTCAATCTAATTGTTGATGATTTTAGAAATCTAGTTAGACTATTGTGGTGCCTGAAATTTCATGGCCTACCTAGAAATTGAGGATCTTTGTGTTTGATCATTAAGTGGTTATACTAATAAAATAACTATGTGCGGACTTTTAAGAAATAACGTGGAACACTATTATGCAAGGTTGGTTGTTACTTCCTTAAGAAATGAATGAAATATTGCATTATGCATGGAAAAACACCAAGAGATTATAGAGTTTTTTAGATATAAGTTTAGAGAGTTTGGGCGATACTATAGTGGATTTACGGAGCATAGAGGCCATGGACTGGTTGATTTCAATGTTTGTGTGGTAGTTAGATTTACGACTCCATCTGTGTGTTTTATTAATTGTCAGCATTTTATTTGTGTGTCAAATTTAGGATGCATTATTGTGGTTGATCGCATTTTGGGTATAACCAAGATCTTAGAAGAACCTTGGTTAAAACCCTGAATGAGCAAGAAAAAAACTCATGAATTTTCCTTGGGTTCCTAAGGAATGAAAATTCTTATTTTCTAAGTTCATATAGTGGCTAGTTCAAATAGGTATGGGAGTCTACGCATTTGGGAGGAAAGACAAGTGTTACATCACTATGCGTCCATATTCTGGACACATCAAAGGTTTAGGGTGGCATGTAGTGAAAAGGTGGTGCAAGGACAGACTAAGACTAGACAAGACTGAAGGTTCGGGAAATATTGGTCGAGTGTAAAGAAGTGGGTCCGAGGGGACTAGATGTGGGTCAAGCCATAAGTGTGGGCTGATATGAGTTGGTGCGAAGGTTTGCGGGTCCAACTTTTTTTATGAATGTGAGTTCATAGAAAAATTATTGGTGATAATTTGAGATTTGTACACTTCATATTATCGGTTTGGCTTATGGCACCCTTGGACTTGGCTGACATGTCAGGTTCCATGTGCACATGGCCACAACCACCTGGTAGGTTTTTGCCTACGAGGCATGGTTTAAATGGTGAAACTTTGAATGATCAGCTAAAATTTATATTTTTGAAAAACTCTCGACAAGTTGAATTTGATGGTAGTATCCAAAGTTAACTCTACTAGCTTCAGGAAGGAAGGAATTTTGTAATCCCATTTCCATAACTTAACCATGGAGGTTGGGATAGTTGAAAGTAATACCAATAGATAGAATTATTTCAAGGGGTGGGAGGGAGCATTAAATGAGTGTAGTTGGTGGAATCATGGGCATTGTCCCACCCCTCCCATGAAGTTTCATATGACTTGTACAAACCCATCACCCATGTGTGAGTCATTCAACGAAGCAACTGACTTATTCTTGCATCCAATATCATGCCATTAGTAATCATGACATAATATTAATTAGAAATTTAAATTCTAGTGTCAAATGTATGTAATCAATCAAACCAAAGTGTTGGGTGTGGAGCATGATTATTTAGAGGTCTTTGTTTCAGCCGGATGTATACCCCAGGAAGTTTGTACACCCCTCCACGCGGGGGGGTGCGAGGGGGGACTTATCCCCCTCGCGGGGATTCGGGGGGGGGTGTCAATCTGGGCTGTTCATTAGGCGAATGAACTGAAGGTATAACTTATGTTTAGTTTAGGGTTTTTTAACCTAGAAGGCAACCCCTCTTCATATGAGGGCATTATATTGAGGCTGTATAATAGATGTGTATTCTCCGAGTGAGAAATAGAGAGGTGAGACTGTGAGAGAAAATAGAGGATATTACAACGGGTCTATTGTAGGTTGTGTCTCTTCATATTGCTGGATAATAGAAAGGAAGGACTGGCTATTCAGGGTGGACGTAGCCCAAACTAGGTGAACCACGTATATCTGTGTCTCTCTGGTTTTATGCGTTTTCTGTGTTTATATTTATGCAATATTCTATGTGTTCCATTGCTATGTAATATATAATTTTCTAACAGCTGCTATCAGAGCCGAAGGTCTATTTCGTTGACAAACTCGCAGGAGAGAAGGGTTCCTGGTTTGAGTGGGAGAAATTGTGGAAGATGGTAAGTTTAGGGTCGAGAAATTTAACGACCAAAACTTCTCGCTGTGGAAGATGCAGATGGAAGATTATCTGTATCAGAAAGATCTGTACATGTTAGCTCTGTTACATATCTTTGATATTGGAGGATCATAAATAAGCTCGATTATGATTGGTTATGCTCAAAGGAGGCTTATAATTGTCATTTTCACCTTTTTCCTTTACCCTGCTCACCCTCCCTCCATCTCCCTTTCCCATGCTTTTTAGTTAAAAAACCATATAAAGACCCCTGTTTCTTAAGCCTCGAGCGTTAAAACCCAAAACCTCATAAAATTGCAGCCATATGGCCTTTTGCCTCTGCAAACTCTTCACCCATAACCTCCGTCGTCGATCTCGACCTCCTGATCCAATGGCTCCCCGTCGCGCCTGATGGAAAACCTGCACGATTAAATCTTTGTCGTTGAATCATCTCCACCGGAGATCCAACGACAGTCGCTTTCCCCATGCCCACGAAGTGATGGAATGTTAGCGCATGATGGAGAGCGGTTTTCCTCTCTCCTCCAGTACTACGTGTCATGCACTAAATGGGATCGTGCGCCCTCGCCCTTTAGCGCCCAACTCCCCAACGGCGGTGCGATCGAAACCGCTTACCGCTTAATCCTCTGTTCCTGCCTGATAACCATCGCGCGCCTTCACCACCCGATCACCATTTGATCTATCCGCCTGAGATCCAACGGCCCACATTCACTCCACCCCCACCTCTTCTGATGCCCTTCGCCAAGCCATCTCCGCCATCTATCCTCCCAATCTGACGGCCAGTCTCGCTCCTTCATCTAGCTCGTACATTCGTCACACAGTCCACATCCCTTGACCATTCCGTATGCCCAAGGGACGAAGGCGACCGGCTCACCAGTACCAGTTGCAGTTGCTCCTCAACAACCATATTTAACAAACAGTATGGCCGAGAAGGAAAAGGATAGAGCTTAAGCAAGTAACTACATTTAACAATTATGGAACTTCATTGATACAAGCACTCCAGCTGCCTGAGAAGATAACAGAGCACCCGAGGAGATCAAATTCACTCACTGAGACAAGTAAACGCACTCAGAGACTCCATCTGGTAGTTAAATACAGTTGGTGGTCATTTATGACCCCTCCATACCTATAATGGCCAAGTGCCTTTGTAATGAAACTCTATATATACCTACAAACAAGATGTAATCAGGGTTGATGGTTGATATTTTGATGTAAGGTTCAACTTCTGGAGACTATAACTACTTTGACACTTGCAGCATCTCGTCTTCATTTTCAGCTAATACAAGCTTCTTTTGTTGTTAATTTCTCACTTTCCATTTCTCTCCTCTTCTAAGTTGTGCCTGATAAGCTTTATTCCTGAACTCTTGATGTTTAGCATTAGAATAGCTATCATCCTATTTATGTGTTAAAGTATTGTATGTATCATTGAATGAGTTATTCAGGTTTCTCTTCTTCTGGTGCCAGAGAGCTGTCATCCTGTTTGTGCATTGGTAGATTAGATTTGCAGACTTCTTTACTGGTTGCAGCTGGCCATCACATGCTCTTGTGCATCTGCTGATGTGGTCAGTATTCTCCATATTCACCCAATCTTAAAACTGTGAGTAGTTGGTGGTCTAAAGCCTTGTAGTCTGGGGGTGTTCACACATGTCTGGAGCCAAGCAAAGTAGAAGTGGTTATCTGGCTTGGACAAGCATCATTCCTTCCATTCATCCATTTGCAACAATAAGTTGAATTTATATGTTACCAAGCATCTCTGAGCTACAACCTAGGAGAGTTTCTTGGAATCCTAACATTAATTGGCGTCATTGCCGGGGAGGGGAGATTGAAGCTTAGCTTCCCTGGGAGAACAACACAGCTCCAGCTTTGATGATAGACAAAGTCTAGACACATTTTTAGTTGTAATCATCTATCTAGCAACTCTACTTGAGGACAAACCTAGTGGTGACTCCACATTACAGTTCTAGCTCAGTTTGTGAGGCCTACTCGGAGAAATCCTCAAAAATCACCAGTTGACCCTGAGAAGATTGTTGAGCAAAGAAAAGCATCACAGAAAATAGCATCAGGATCAGGTAAGCCTAAACAATCTTATGTATCTCTGCAAGAGAAGATTATAACTGAGCTTGTTCATGATGAAAATATAGAGCCTAGCATTGTTAGTGAAGAAATACCCTCAGAGATTCATAAAGCTCCTTGTTCATTTAGTTCCCCTTTGGATCTCAATCCAAAGAAAGCCTCCCATACAGTCCATCATACTCCTATTTCCCTATCATCTATTTCACTGCTTCCTACCATTCAATCTGCTAGTATTCTTCCACCTACCCTAGTCATGGCAAGCCAACAAGCACCGACAAAAATGGAGAGAATCATAGCAGCTAGGTATGGACCCTTGGTCTTACCCGTTCCTTTGAATGCCATGCCCGCAGGAGAGTATCAGAAATACATGCCTAAGTTCACTGGTGCAGAGGGGGTAACAACTAAAGAACACCTTCAGTATTTTTATAGTTATGCTGATAACCTAGATATCGGTGAGGATGATGTGTGGATGAGGGTTTTTGTCCAAAGCCTTGATGAAGAGACTAGAAAATGGTTTAGAGAATTGACCCCTAGGTCTATAGCAGACATTGAAGCGTTAGATGATGTATTTTTAAAGCATTGGGGAGATAAAAAAGACCTGCTATACTACCATACTGAATTTGGAAACCTCAAGAGGGAAAATGGGGAATCATTGTTTGATTTCAATAAAAGATTCAATCGTATGTATAGTAAGATACCAGCTGAAGTAAAACCTACTCCCACCTCTACCAAACTTACCTATGCCAATGCCTTTGACTCTGATTTTTGCTTTCTATTGAGAGAAAGAAGATGTGCCACTCTTGCTGAAATGCAAGATGTAGCCCTAGAGGTATAATCTAATTTCATGGCTGCAGAAAAGCTCAAATGTCATGCTAATAGAAGAAAGCAAAGGGGTGAGGCTTCTTCTTCTTCTGCTTCATCTTCAGAACCTAAATTAGACAAAATGACTAAAAGGATAGAGTCATTGGCTGCTGAAATATCATAACTCAAGGTTGAGCAGAACTCTGGGAAGGCAAGGCTTCCAAACACATTGGCTCCAAGAAACCCAAATCCATTCAGAAGAGCAAATGAACAATTGCGAATCATTCAGAGGGGTAAAGAAGCCGATGAAGAACAAAGGATTAAGGCTCCTTTCTAAAACACAGTCATGGAGGAGGAGGAGTTTGAAGAAGAGGATGAAATCCATTGTATGGAAGACAAGGGCAGTGCTACCTTCTTGACATTGACTACCTATGAAAAATCATTACTCCAAGACCAAACCAGTCAAGAGTGGGACAGAGAGGTTGTTCTGCAAACTAATGAACAACAAAGATATAATTTGAGGTCAAGACCAAGCAATGTCAAGGAGAATCCCGAGCTGTTGTCCCCACAGAGTATCAGAACATCAAGCAGAAAAGGCCAACAGTTGACCCACCCGTCCTCAAAGCACCAGCTCAAGAGGTAAGAGGTCCTGACAAGTCTCCTTCCCCTTTCAGCTTTGAATCAGAAGTCCAGAAGTTAAAAATATCTGTGCCTCTAATAGAACTTGCAAAGAGGCCTATCCTTGATGCTCTTAAGCTAAAAGCCACGCAAGCCTCCACTTACTATGTGAATTTGCAAGATGACAAGCCTGCAGTTCTACTTAGCCCAATGAATGAACCTGTTGATGATACTTCCCCATAATTTTATGTCTCCTTGACCATTCATGACAAAATCCTCCACAATTGCCTGCTAGACACTGGTGCCGGCCATAATATGATGCCCAAAGTTGTTATGGAAGAGTTAGGCCTTGATATTACCAGACCTTATCATGATCTATTCTCATTTGATTCAAGAAAGGTCAAATGTCTGGGATTGATCAAAGATTTAGCTATTACCCTAACGCAGCTGCCCATGAAGAGCATGATTATGGACATTGTGGTAGCAGATGTCCCCCCTAAGTTTGGCATGTTGTTGTCTAGAGGATGGATTAAAAGACTAGGTGGGACATTACAAAATGACTTATCTTATGCCACTGTCCCAGTCTTTGGAGGAGAAAGCAGGAGATTGTATAGAGAGGCACAACTGGCCTACATCATCAGTGATGAGAAGAATCCTTCCAATCATCCTATCTACGCTGTGGACACTGACTTTGGAGCATGTATTCTCCAAATATAATAATCTCATAAGGCCTCAATGCAGCTCAAGGAACCAATAGTCCAAGCCCTAGGAGAGCAAGGAAGTCGGGTTTGGGAGATGTTTTTTGATGGAGCATGTTCAAGAGAAACTACAGGAGCAGGGGTGGTGTTGATATCTCCAAAACATGAAAGCACACATCTATCTTTTAAGTTGAATTTTCAAGTTACCAACAATATAGCAAAGTATGAGGCTCTGATATTGGGTCTTAACGCAGCTAAAGACAGAGGAATCAAAAACATAAAGGTGTTTGGAGATGTTGATCTTATCATTTAGCAAGTGAACAAAACATTTCAAGCAAAGCACCCGAGGCTGAAAGCATATAGAGATGAGGTATGGAAACTCAAATATTCTTTTGATAATTTTTGTATCTCATATATCCCTAGAGTAAATAATCAACTTCCTGATTCCCTTGTTGTTTCTGCTAGCATGTTTATCCCTCCCATGCCTCCCAGACTAGTTTATGAAATTCAGATGAAATATAAACCATTCTTGCCTGATAATGTCTAGCATTGGAACGTTTTTGAGGATGATGATGAAGTAAATAGGTTTCTTCAAGTCGTTGATGAATTCTCTGAAATGAAAATTGACCAAGAGAATGAAGCCTTGGAGGAAAGTCCCCGGCCCGGGCTTAGAAACAAAATTGGCAAAGATAGCATTGTCCAGCTGCCCAACAATCAGATACCTAAAGGTCTAGTTCCCTTAGAGAAGTTGTTTGACCAGAATGATGTGCCTTATAAGGTTGCCCAAAAAGAAGATCAATCTGCAGTCTATAAGCATAACATAGGGAGTCCAGAACATCCAAGGTATATAAATCTGTCCACCCATCTATCTGTTGCCCAAATTTCTAAGTACTGCAACTTAATGAAGCAATTTGCTAATGTTTTTTCCTGGGAATATAGTGGCCTGAAAACATATAACAAAAATATCATCCAACATAAAATCCCTTAAGGGAAAGACACCATCCCTTTTAAGCAAAAGCTCAGGCCCATAAATCCCTTACTCCTCCCTCTAATTGAAAAGGAAATCAAGTTATTGGCTGCCAAAATCATAGTCCCTCTCAGATATTCAAAATGGGTAGCCAATTTGGTAGTGGTAAGGAAGAAAAGTGGAGAAATCAGGCTCTGCGTTGATTTCAGAAACTTAAACAAATGCTCTAAGAAAGATAATTATCCTCTACCCAAGATGGAGCATTTGCTGCAGAAGGTCTCAAGAGCCAAAGTGATGTCTTTCCTGGATGGATTTTCAAGGTATAACTAGGTTGTTGTACATCCAGATGACCAAGAGAAGACTGCGTTCACCACTCATTGGGGCACTTTTATGTATTCCAAGATGCGTTTTGGGCTGATGAATGTTGGAGCCACCTTTCAGAGAGCTATGGATATAGCCTTTGTAGAAGAGAAGGATAAGTTTGTCCTTATCTACCTAGATGATATAACAGTGTACTCCAGCAACCACCAAGACCATTTGCAGCATTTGAAGAAAGTGTTTCTGAAGTGTAGAAGGTTTGGGATTTCAATCAACCCTAAAAAGTTACAGTTTTCTTTAGAAGAAGGAAAGTTGTTAGGACATGTTGTGTCTATTGCAGGGGTCAGAATTGACCCAGAAAGAGTAAGAGAAATATAGACCTTGTCTGTCCCGAGATCAAAGAAGGATATCTAGTCCTTTCTGGGCAAGATAAATTTTGTAAGGAGGTTTATCCCAAATTTTGCAGAACTGGTAAAACACATTACCTCCATGTTGAAAAAGGGGTCAGAAATAAAATGGAGTGAGGTAACAAGAAGATATTTTGAATCCATCAAGAGAGCTATTATGGAAGCTCCTACTTTGATCAGCCCAGATTACAGCAAGGAGTTCCATATATTTTCGTTTATCTCTGATGATACCCTCGCAACAGTTTTGTTGCAAGCATATGAGGAAGGTTCAGAACATCCAGTGGCATTTTTTAGCAAAACCTTAAGAGATACTGAGCTGAGGTATGATATCATTGAAAAACAAGCATATGCTCTTATCAAATCTTTGAAAACTTTCAGAGTTTACATTCTGCATTCCAAGGTAATTGCATATGTGCCCTCTACTTCAGTAAAAGATGTCCTAACGCAGCCAGATGTTGATGGAAGAAGGGCTAAATGGATTGCAAATCTTATTGAATTCAATATAGAATTGAAGCCCACCAAGCTTTTCAGAGGTCAGGGCCTTGCTAGACTGATGGCTAAAGAAAATTGCAAGATGCTAGACATAAATTTGATAAGCACAAATTCAGAGGATGGTAAAGCAGAACGGGAAATAGCTGAAACAGGGAAAAATCAGTCATTGGTAGAAAATATAGCTTCTTGTGAATGGTATTCTACAATAGCTCAATTCTTGCTGAAGCTAGAAGTTCCTCCAGGCCTTAGTTCGAGCCAAGCCAGAACTATCAGGCTTAGGGCAGCCAAATACTGCATTCATGAAAATCTGCTCTACTGGAGGGACCCCTCTGGGATTCTTTTGAGGTGTCTAGACAAAGAACAATCCATGGAGGTTATGCAGCAGTTCCATTCCAGCATACGTGGAGGGCATCATTATTGGAAAACTACGGCCCATAAGATCTTCAGAGCTAGATACTATTGGCCCACCTTATTTTCTGATGTCTTTTCATTTGTTAAATCTTGTGACAAGTGCCAAATATTTGAAGGGAAGCAGCAATTGAAGTCCCTGCCCTTAAAACCCATACATGCTAGTGGCCCTTTTCAGCAGTGGGGTTTGGATTTCATAGGGGAAATCAATCCACATTCCAGTGGCTAGCACAGATGGATCTTAGTAGCCACTGATTACTTCACTAAATGGATTGAGGCCATCCATACCAGAAAGGTTGATCATCATGTGGTCATGAGGTTCTTGACAGAGAATATCTTCACCAGGTTTGGCTATCCATATAAGTTAGTCACAGACAATGCAGCAGCCTTCACGGCGAAAGAGTTGGTGGACAACAAAAAGAATTGGGATTCTAAGCTCAAGTATGCACTATGGGCTGACAGAGTAACCACCAAGAAATCCACAGGGAATTCTCCATTCAAGCTAGTATATCGCACTGAGGTTGTATTCCCAATTTAGTTAACCCTCCTTGTGGCAAAGTTCTTGCAAGAAGAGCAGACTGAGGAAGAGGACATGGCAAAAAGGATCACTGATTTAGTAGAGGTACACCAAATCAGAGAACATCTGGTTGAGAAGTCTGTATCACATCAAAAGAGAATCAAGGAAGCCTTTGACAGGAAGGCAAAAATAGATCATTTTCAGGTTGGAGACTTGGTTCTTAAGTGGGATGCACTGAAAGAGAAGAAAGGAAACCATCGGAAGTTTAATGCCCTATGGGCGGGACCTTTTGTCATCACTCAAATCTAAGGGAACAATACTTTCATGCTGCAAAGTATGGAGGGAGAGACAACTTTTGATGGCCCAGTTAATGGATGACTTTTGAACAATTATATTGTTAAAGTCTTCAGGCCTTAAGGTTGTAAGTATGTTCTTTTATCAGTTTTAGTGTAAGCTTAATTAGAATCCATGCCCAATGGAACACTAGGAAATTTTTGCTCATCTGGTTTTGACAGGAAAGGCATTGGTCTACAGTTCTTGAGACCTCACAGGGAGGATCTCATCCCCAAAAGGAGCTAGTGTTAGCTCTGTTACATATCTTTGATATTGGAGGATCGGAAATAAGCTTGATTGTGATTGGTTATGCTCAAAGGAGGCCTATAATTGTCATTTTCACCTTTTTCCTTTACCCTGCTCACCCTCCCTCCATCTCCCTTTCTCGTGCTTTTCAGTTAAAAAACCATATAAAAACCCATGTTTCTTAAGCCCCATGTGTTAAAACCCAAAACCCCATAAAACCGCGCCCATACGACCTTGCGCCTCTGCAAAGTCTTCCCCCGCAACCTCCGCAATCGATCTCCGCCTCCCAATCCAACGGCTCCCTGTCACGCCCAATGGAAAACCTGCACGATTAAAACTTTGTTGTTCGATCATCTCCGTCGAAGATCAAACGGTAGTCGCTTTCCCCGCGCCCACGAAGTGATGGAAAGTTAGCGCACGATGGAGAGCGGTTTTCCTTTCTCCTCCACCGCTATGTGTTATGTACTGAATGGGATCACGCGCCCTCGCCCTTTACCGCCCAACTCCCCAATGGCGGTGCGATCGAAACCGCTTACTGCTTAATCCTCCATTCTCGCCCGATAACCACCGCACGCCTTCACCACCCGATCACTATTGGATCTATCCACCTGAGATCCAACGGCCCACGTTCACCCTGCCCCCACGTCTTCCAATGCCCTCCACCAAGCCATCTACGCCGTCTATCCTCCCGATCTGACGGTCAGTCTCGCTCCTTCATCTAGCTCGTACATTCGTCACGCAGTCCACGTCCCTTGACCATTCCGTATTCCCAAGGGATGAAGGCGACCACCTCACCAGTACCAGTTTCATTTGCTCCTCAACAACCATATTTAACAAACAGTATGGCCGAGAAGGAAAAGGACGGAGCTTAAGCAAGTAACTGCATTTAACAGTTATGGAACTTCATTGATATGAGCACTCTAGCTACTTGAGAGGACAACAAAGCACCCGAGGAGATCAAATTCACTCACTGAGACAAGTAAATGCACTTAGAGACTCCATCCAACAATTAAATGCAGTTGGTGGTCAATTATGACCCCTCCATACCTAGAATGGCCAAGTGCCTTTGTAATGAAACTCTATATATACCCACAAAGAAGATGTAATCAGGGTTGATTATTGATATTTTGATGTAAGGTTCAACTTCTGGAAGCTATAACTACTTTGACACTTGTAGTGTCTCGTCTTCATTTTTAGCTTATACAAACTTCTTTTGTTGTTAATTTCTCACTTTCCATTTCTCTCCTCTTCTAAGTTGTTCCTGATAAGCTTTATTCCTGAACTCTTGATGTTTATCATTAGAATAGTTGTCATCCTATTTCTGTGTTAAAGTCTTGTATGTATCATTGAATGAGTTATTTAGGTTTCTCTTCTTCTGGTGCCAGAGAGCTGTCATCCTGTCGGTGCATTGGTAGATTAGATTTGCAAACTTCTTTACTGGTTGCAGCTGGCTATCACATGGTCTTGTGCATCTGCTGGTGTGGTCAATAATCTCCATATTCACCCAATCTTAAAACTGTGAGTAGTTGGTGGTCTAAAGCCTTGTAGTCTAGGGGTGTTCACGCATCTCTAGAGTCAAGCAAAGTAGAAGTGGTTATCTGGCTTGGACAAGCATCATTCCTTCCATTCATCCATTTGCAACAATAAGTTGGATTTATATGTTACCAAGCATCTCCAAGCTACAACCTAGTGTTGAAATTTGGTACCGGAGGACAGGTGGTTCCCTTAGGCTTTGATCTTTGGCCTAGGGAAAAGTGTCCAAAAGATTTTAATCTTTCTCCTAAAGTGACTTTATAATTTTTTATAAAGTTAAAATCTAATTTAAAAGTGACTTTAAGTGATAAAGTTACTAAAGTCTAATTTTAAAGTGACTTTAATAAAGTCAATGAAAAATTAGAAAGGAAAAGTGACTTTGGAAATAAATGACTAAGTGGGTCTTTATTAAAGTGGGTGAATTAAAAAATAGAAAGTGAGATTTAAATGTGCATTTAATCTCAGCCATTGATTTAAATCTATTTCAGCCATTGGATTTAGGGATCACCCAAAAGTCACTTGGATCACCCAAAAGTCATTTGGAGTTATATTAAGGGAGGAAAAGATCACATTCGATTCAATTCTTTCATGCGCAGATTGAGAGAAGGAGAGCAAGAGAGCAAGGGAGATTTCTGGACAAGAAGGAGAAAGAGGCAGCAGTTTGGCACACATACCAGGCAGCTCTTCAGCAAAATCAGAACAGCAGAAAGAAGGGCAGAACAGCAGCAAGAACAAGCAGAAAAAGCTGATTTTTTGCTGAAAACTGAGAAGTTTCCAGGTGGTCCGTTGGGCTGAAAACGGATAAGTTTGTTTGCTGAAAAAATTATTTTGCTGTAATTTTTTGCTGAAATTTTCTTGCTGTAAAAAGACATTTTTCAGAAATAAAGAAGAGCTCTCAAACTGGTTTTCCCCAAGAGTTGTAAGGGGTTTTTCCAGGGTCACGTTGACCAAAACTATCAGTGTTTTAATGTGTTTTAATGGCTGTTTATTACTGCTGATTTTTATTTCTGCAATTTCCAGCATTCTGTAAATTTTCCAGAATTT
>APFE030678775.1:441502-495651 GCA_000404065.3 Pinus taeda
TGCTTCAGTCAATCTCCGGGTTTTGTTTATAAATTAAACAATTGCTTGGCAGTGATTTACGTTATATGGAGTTTATTTAAAAATGTCAATTTGACTTACTCCTTTCAGTAAACATTATTTTTGCTGGTTAATTTTTTTATTTATGCCATTTATGTAAAGAATAATGCCTAGTGATCTATATAATTTTAATTAATTAGAGAATAGCCACTGCATCTTTAATTAATTAAAATTATATATCTTGATTGGTTAGATCACATAAAGATTATTTAGACATTAAATTGTAATTAATTAGACTAAATATAATAAATTTTATCCCACATGAATTTTTATTATATTTATGTAATTAATTAGGATAAAATTTCATAACCTACCCACAAGAGTTATGAATTAATAGTTTTATCATAAAGTTCAAAACATGAAATTTTATTAAGCCTCAATTTTAATATAAGCATGTGATTTTTAATTTTGATGCAGTAATACAACCTGCAAATTTCTCTGAAATTCGTTGTGACATTCCCGAACTTAAGGGAGATAACTATAAGGTTTGGAAGGAGAGGATTCTCCTTCATTTGGGGTGGATGGACATAGATTATGCTATTAGGAAAGATGAACCACTGACACTCACTAATACCAGCACGACAGCGGACATCACGCTTTATGAACGATGGGAGTGATCCAATCGTCTAAGCATGATGTTCATCAAGACTAAAATTTCAGCTGGTATTCGTGGTTACCTTGATCAGCATGAAAAGGTCCGAGACTTGTTGAAGGCCATTGACGATCAATTCATCACTTCAGACAAGGCACTAGCAAGCACCTTAATCATGAAGTTCTCATCCCTAAGACTCACTAGTGAGAAAGGTGTGCGCGAGCACATCATGCAGATGAGGGACATTGTGGCTCAATTGAAGAAACTCGAGGTTGATATATCGGAGTCCTTCCTAGTGCACTACATCTTGAACACCCTTCCGCACCAATATGGACCTTTCAAAATCTCATACAACACACATAAAGACAAATGGTCAATTAATGAACTCATGATCATGTGTGTTCAAGAGGAAGAGAGACTGGTGATGGAACTGGGAGAGAGTGCAATGTTGACAACACGTGGAAAGGGAAAATCTCAAGCCAATCGGAAAGGGAAAAGTAAAGTACCTCCCCAAGCCGGTATCAAGAAGGATTCCAAGTGTTTCTTCTGTAAGAAGAAGGGACACATGAAGAAGGAATGCGCCAAATTTCAGAAATGGCTTGCAGACAAAGGTAAATTGATCTCATTTGTTTGTTATGAATCTAATATGGTTAATGTTAATATTAACACATGGTGGATTGATTTTGGATCAACAATTCACATTTCAAATTCCTTGCAGGGTTTGCAAAACCTAAGGAAACCAGTGGGAAGTGAGCAAAGCATCTTATCAGGAAACAAGATGGGCTCGCATGTGGAAGCTATAGGAACATGTTATTTAACTTTGAGTAGTGGCTTTGTTTTAGAATTATAAAAGACCTTTTATGTTCCAAGTTTTTCTAGAAACTTGATTTCAGTTTCAAGGCTTGTACCTTTTGGATATTCCTTAAACTTTTCAGAAAAATCTTTCAGTCTATTTTATAAATCTGATTATGTTGGGAATGGTATTTTGTCTAATGGTCTTTACTGCATTAATTTAAAAAACAATGTCACTTATGATTCAATGCATGTTCACACTGGCACTAAAAGATGTGCTATTAAAGAAGATTCCTCTAAATTATGGCACCAGAGACTAGTTCATATCTCCATAAAACGAATTAAAAGATTGGTAAATGAAGGGGTACTTAATACTCTGGATTTTATTGATTTTGAGACTTGTGTGGACTGCATAAAGGGAAAGCAGACCAACAAGTCAATGAAAGGTGCCAATAGGAGTTCAAACATATTAGAAATCATACATACTGATATATGTAGTCCAGACATGGACTCACATGGTCAGAGATACTTCATCTCCTTCATAGATGATTACTCACGATATATGTATCTCTACATGCTTCATAAAAAGAGAGAAGCATTAGATGCCTTTAAGATCTTTAAGGCTGAAGTAGAGAAACAATGCGGCAAGCAAATTAAAATCGTGAGATCAGATAGAGGTTGAGAATATTATGGTAGATACACAGAAGATGGACAACCACCTGGGCCATTTGCTAAATTTCTTCAAGAGCATGGGATTGTTTCCCAATACACCATGCTTGGTTCACCCGACCAGAATGGTGTAGCAGAAAGAAGAAATCGAACATTATTGGACATGGTGCGGAGTATGCTTAGCAGCTCCAATCTTCCTAAATCCTTGTGGACTGAAGCACTTAAGACGAAAGTGTATATATTAAACCGAGTTCCAACCAAGGCGGTTCGTAAAACGCCATTTGAATTATGGAAAGGTTGGAAACTGAGTTTGCGACATATGCGCGTTTGGGGATGCCCGTCTGAAGTGAGAATTTATAATCCACAAGAGAAGAAGCTGGACCTAAGGACCATTAGTGGGTATTTCATTGGATATGCTGAAAGGTTTAAAGGTTACAGATTTTACTGTCCATCTCATAGCACTAGGATTGTGGAATCAAGAAATGCAAAGTTTCTTGAAAATGACTTGATCAGTGGGAGCGATCAAACCAGAAACATAGTTTCTGAGAAGGATCATTCAGAATCTCAACCTTCCACTTCAAGTGATAGATTGATTATTGTTCATAGCACCCCTCAAGTACAAACTGGTGTTGAACAATCAATTGTTGAAGTTCCACAAGCTATTGACGATATTCCAGTAGATCAAGGAGTTCAAGAGTTGCCAAGAACTATTGAACAACAAGTTGAACAACATACTTCTCAAGAAGATGATGGTACAACATTAAGAAGATCTACCAGACTAAAGAGATCGGAAATCCTAATGATTATGTTGTGTATCTACAAGAATCTGACTACAACATTGGAGCCGAAAATGATCCCGAGTCATTTTCACAAGCCATGAGTTCCAAAGAATCAGAACTATGGTACAATGCCATGAAGGAAGAGATGAATTCCATAAAGAGTAACGAAGTCTGGGATCTTGTTAAGTTGCCTAATGGTGCAAAAGCCATTGGATGTAAATGGGTCTTTAAGACAAAGAAAGACTCATTGGGCAACATTGAGAGATACAAGGCAAGACTTGTTGCTAAGGGATTCACTCAGAAAGAAGGAATCAACTACACGGAGACTTTTTCTCATGTATCTAAGAAAGATTCCTTGCGCATTATTATGGCATTAGTAGCCCATTTTGACTTAGAGTTGCAACAAATGGATGTGAAAACGACCTTTCTCAATGGAGATCTAGAGGAGGAGGTTTACATGAAACAACCTGAAGGATTCCCCTTTAGTAATGGTGAGCAATTGGTTTGCAAGCTCAAGAAGTCATTATATGGTTTAAAACAAGCATTCCGCCAATGGTATTTGAAATTCCATAATGTAATTTCTTCTTTCGGTTTTGTAGAAAACATTATGGATCAATGTATATACCTAAAAGTTAGTGGGAGTAAAATTTGTTTTCTTGTTTTATATGTGGATGACATTTTGCTAGCAACCAATGATAAGGGTTTGCTACATGAGGTGAAACAATTCCTCTCTAAAAATTTTGATATGAAGGATATGGGTGAGGCATTTTATGTCATTGGCATTAAGATCCATAGAGACAGGTTTCGAGGCATCTTGGGTCTGTCACAGGAAACCTATATTAATAAAATTTTAGAGAGATTTCGGATGAAAGATTGTTCACCAAGTGTAGCTCCCATTGTGAAGGTTGATAGGTTCAATTTGAACCAATGCCTGAAGAACGACTTTGAAAGGGAACAAATGAAGAACATTCCATATGCTTCTGCCATCGGAAGCCTAATGTATGCTCAAGTCTGCACAAGACCTGACATTGCATTTGTTGTGGGAATGTTGGGACGATATCAGAGTGATCCAGGTTTAGACCACTGGAGAGCTGCAAAGAAAGTAATGAGGTACCTTCAAGGAACCAAAGACTACATTCTTATGTATAGACGGATAGACAACTTGGAAGTAATTGGCTACTCAAATTCTAACTTTGCTGGATGTGTTGATTCACGCAAATCAACATCAGGTTACATTTTATGATGGCCGGTGGAGCTGTATCATGGAGGAGTGCCAAGCAAACCTTGATTGCCACTTCCACTATGGAAGCCGAGTTCGTCTCCTGTTTTGAGGCTACTTTACATGGTGTATGGCTTAAGAGTTTCATTTATGGACTTAGAATTATGGATTCTATCTCTAAGCCATTGAGAATATATTGTGATAATTCAGCTGCTATTTTATGGCTAAAAACAACAAAAGTGGGAGTCGAAATAAACACATCGACATTAATATTTAGCTATAAGGGAACGTGTTAAAGAAAAGAAAGTGGTCATTGAGCACGTCAGCACTGAGTTGATGATCGCTGATCCTTTGACTAAGGGCATGCCACCATTTAAATTCAAGGATCATGTAATAAATATGGGACTTGGTTCCATTATGTAGTTTCTCATTGTATGGACAATGTTATTTTAATGAAATTCTCATATTTATGTGCACTATTGATTGAGAAAACTCATTTAAGAAGGACCAAGAATAAACATAAGGTTTATTCATTAAGAAATTGTTGCCACATAAATTATAATAAGAATAAATACATAGTAATACATGGAAGATAATACTCGTCATTAGAGGACTTATCGCCATGATTCATGTATCTATTACTTAATACAGATTGTCAATGGGTTTTAAGTTGAGACATTAAGTTTGGAAGTATGGACCAAGTGGGAGAATGTTAAGCTCCATTAAAGTTTTTCCAATTGCTGCCTACAGTTATGGCAGTAAACTGTAGTCTTTCCTTAATTTATGGAAACCAACTGCAGTAATTTCCTTAAATTAAGGAAATCAACTGCAGTTAATTAATTTTCTTGTTGGGAGCTTCTGAAGTGGTCCATTACTCCATCTGGAGTTCTCTACCTTGATCTGTGGAACAGCTGACACATAGCCATTAGAAGCTTGATGGAAGCTTGACTATAAATTCATCTGTTTGGTCCCCAAGCTAGCATCTCAATCCCCTTCAGTTGTTTACACCATCTAGCTAAGAGAGCATAGCTTGGAAGTGCCTTCAGACTTTCTGTATTCTTTTCCTTTGCTTGGATTAAAGCTGGAGTGTTGTTTCAGTAAAGAAAAAGTGGACTGTGGTTTGCAGCAAGAGCATTATCAATGGTTGGAGGTAATTTATTTATCCTGGGCATTAAAGTTTCATTTTTAGATTCTTTAAAGTATTCAGATTCCGCATATAGAATCGCTTTTGTAAATCTAACATTTTTTAGTGTTGGAATTTGTTAAAAAAGTTGAGATGAAATTTTGATTTGTGTTATTTGGTGAAATTTTGACTTGTGTTATTTAAATTGGTTTTTTAATTGTGTATATAGATTCTGATCACAAGTTTGTAAAGTTTTCTTGGTGTATGGAGGGAGTGCGGCAGCTGTGCGATGATTTGCAGGTTGGAGTGACCAACCAGAGAACGCCTTTGGAGAACTTTTACAGGTGCGTAAGTTTTTAGCTGCATGGTGAACACGTTTCCGACAATGCATCCTTGCCTTAGAAGCCACTCGGTCATACTTTCTCCTGAAGGTGACACCTCCACGATCCACTACCTTACAGCTCATCCATAACACCTGTCGTCTCCTGGCTCTTAACCTTTTCGTTCCATATCTCTCCTGCTTGCTCTGTGGCTAGCCTCTTTCCACGAAATCTTCTTCCATTATAGACTTATTTGTTGTATTCCTATTCCTTGGTTTTGTTGTTCTGATGGTCCCTAGTTTGCTGAACGTTGGCTTTTCTCTAGTTGCTTTTCTTCCTCCACTTGCATCTAGCACACGGTTCGTCTGCGTCTCCAGGTCATTTGCTCTATGGACAAATCTTCTTGTTTGAAATTTCTGTTTTTTTTGTTATAAAATTTAAAGGAATAGTTACAGTTTTTTTTTAAGAGGTTATCCCCTGTATGAATAATGCAAAATGCAGAATGGAATGAATCATGATAGCTTATAGATCTAAGTACATGGACTGCATATCTATGAGTATTGTCTTGTTTTTAACCAAAAAGGGACATTGGAATACATAGTTCTTTGTTTAGAATTCATGTGTGTTCCCTCATGCCTGCGAAACTGTTAAGTGGGTCATGGAGCTCGATGCTTAAGGTCCAAAACTATTTTGTTATTACCAAGCCCTGCACAGATTTTCGGGTTAAGTTGGGTCCTTGCTGGTGTGTCTGTCATTTTCTTTGTTGTTGCATAGTATGCCTAGAAGAACCTTCTTCAGAATAAGCAATAGGATTGTGAACTCCTTGCTCTCTGAGTCCTGCTAGTTTTTCCGGGCTGGAATTTTTTAGCCAAGGGTCAGATTCTGTCCATCGTACATGTCTTAACTATTCCCTCCTATCCAGAACTTTCTCAGACAGAGTCAAGTGATGCGAGCTGAGGTATTTACCTCCTTGGAGTTGGGCATTGACCTTCCGAATTAAGTAAAGTCGTTATCTTTCAAATTTTTTGTTGCCTGTTAGATCCCTCTCCTCATCATATCTGTCCTTTTTAAATCTTTCGGGACAGATGGCAGTATCTTAAGCTCTCTTACTTCTAGGTTCAGGACTGGTTCCTTTCTCTGATACTTCTTTTGTCAGTACTTCGGGCAGATAACAAGAATTCAACTCCTTTTTCTCTAGGCATCTTGTTCAGTACTTACTACTCTCTTTGAATGTTGTGTCCGGCTTCGATCTTCGAGCGGATTATATAGTACTTGCCATAAATAGTTAGGTGGCTTCTTTATGCATGGACCTACAATCTGACTCATCTGCCTTGGAGGCTATAGTAAAAGTGGCCATCCAAGCAGAATAAATCCACGGAGGCACCAAACTGTCAGGTGAATGGAAATTCACCCTGGAGGAAATGTTGACTCATCCCGTGGCCCCACAAAATGTCTCGGATGGTGTTATCAAGTAAAAGGGACCTCCTTCCCACCTTCTCGTCCATAATGATAATATCCTTGATGACAATGTGAAAGAAGATGGATATCATCCGCAGACCCAGAAACCTGTAAATATTTCTCCCCCTCCAGCTGCCATTAATATCAACATCTCCCATCTGGCTGAACGCATCAAAAGTCTTCAGGGAAAGGCTTTGATCGATCGGTGGCACTTTCCTGTTCTGGAGGACTCGAAGATGTGATCTTGGCTTGAGCAACAATGGAAACCTTTAATAGGATATGTCCCTATTATTGCCAGACTGATAAAGGAATGGTATTGTTTCCATTTCTTAAACTCCAGCGACCTCGATATCATTTAAAAGCAGCAATGGGTTTATAAAACAAGTTTCCTGACTCTGCACCGGTGGTATCTAGGCTATAATCCGTTAAGGAACACCCCCTCTAACAATTTGATCTGGGTTAAGATTCCCGCTTGCCCTTAGAATTTCGGTCAAAGGAAACCCTCGAGGACATTGGCAATGCCATTGGTAGATGTGTCTATGTTGATCCTTGGTGCCGAGGAGAGAGAGACAAAAGAGTTGCGTGGATCTTGATTGACAAAGCCTACAGGGGAGGTTTCCCGGAACACATCGACATCTTCTGGGGGGGTATTAAGATTAGGCAAAGACTGGACTTCTGGGGAGTACCCTTTAGGTGCTCTGCCTGCCATCGTACTGGGCATGTTATGAAACAATGCCCTCGGCGTCTCAATTTCCGAAAGGTTCATGCCCCTCATCAATCCTCAGCAAAGTATTTCAATACGAAAAAGTTCTCCCCGATCCAGGTAAAATCTTCGCTCTCCGATAGCCTGTCTCCACATGGGTCCGGGGATACGGATATGTTCTTTTCTGTCCATCAGCAACCCCTGTTGAACCGCTCATCCCCGACCCCTATTGAGCCTATATCTCGCTCCATACCTCCCTTCGAACTGGCCTCTGATTGCGATGCTCCCAATCATGTTTCTTCTCTTGCTTCGCCCCTTATAGAGCCTGCCTCTGATCATGAGGTCCCCATCCCTCCGCAAATGCCGCATCCCCGACATCTTTTCTATAAGGAAGCACTTACCATTCCATCCTCTTCGTCCTCCCCGAAAATTGTCTATCCTCCCCCTGGTAAAGGAAAAGAGACTATGATATCCCCTACCCCCGCTAACTCTCCTACATCCTCGCCCACCAACTCTATAGGCAGTGACTTGGACTTTTTACTGAATAAGAAATATCTGGAGCTCAAGGCTCTCTCTATTCATAAACTAGGTGCTCAAAAATCCCCTCATATTAGTCCTAGCTCCGCTAGCAACATTACAGTAAGAAGGAAGAACAACAGGGGAAGCAGGCACTTTAGGGGAAGGGGTGAAGGTGCGGGCAGAGGAGTCTGAAATTTGAACCTAATAGACATTCCCATTGCATACATGACTGAAGAACGGCCCCTTAGAGAAAATGTTGCCGACAAGATTCTGAAATGAATTTCATAATTTCTTTGAACATCAGGGGGTTGGGGGCAAGCCATAAATTTTTGGCTTTGAAGGATTTTTTCCGCTCTGCTTGCCCCAAAATTATTCTTATCCAGGAAACCATGCACGCCTCTTCTGTAACAATCTCTTACTTCAGGAAGATATTTCCTTCCTGGTATATATCAGCTGTGGAAGCCAATGGACTCTTAGGGGGCTTAGCTGTTTTGTGGGATCCGTACTGGATCAAAGCAAAGATTTATAGTTGTTTAGCAGGAATTCTGATTTCGGCTCACATGAGGGGGCTCAACTTCCCTTTTAACATGTTTAACGTATATGCTCCATACAGAAATAGACTGTTCTTTTGGGAGAACTTCTTTGCATCTGAAATTTTTGACGTTGAATATTTAATGATCGCAGGGGACTTAAACGTCACCCTTAATATGGAGGAAATCTGGGGTGTTGGCAAGAAGAAGGGTCCCCTCGCCGAAAAAATTAAAATTGAGCTCCTGCTGAGGAGAAATTATATTGACATCCGCCCCTCTCACATGCTCCCGACTTGGGAGAATGGTAGATCTGGAGATGCATACATAGCTAAGAAGCTTGATAGATTTTTTCTTCACGCCAGCCTGATCGACAAGATGGGTATGCCATTCTCTTCGATCGAGCACATCTTCATTTCGGATCATAGACCAATTTCACTGGGCTGGAAGCAAAAAGGTTTCAGGAAAGGATATAGTTTTAAATTCAACAGAACTGCCCTAGATGACCCCGCCTTCAACGACTACATTAAAAATGCATGGCAAGAGATGATGTCCGCCTGTCCCTCTCCATTTCTGATGACGTTCAAAGATAAAATGGATAATATGTGAAGGGTAGTAAAAGACTGGCAGATTAAAAAAAGGCAATCAAATAGAAAGGAACTGCACTCAATTCAAATAGAACTGGATCGAGCGTCGGAAGCCATGTCGGTTCATTTCCTTTCCTTTAAAGATGTCACATTAAGCTGCTTCAAAAGAAGAAAATCAAAATATTAGAACAAGAAGAATCTTTCTGGCGGTTAAAGAGCAGGGCGATATGGCTTAAAGAGGGAGACAATAACACTAAATTTTTCCATAAATTTGCAAATTCCAGGCGGGAGAAGAACTCCATTTGGAAAATATCTTATGGGAGAGGGGGTTTTTTATTTTCTCAACAGGAAATCTCAAATGAAGCAGTAAAGTTTTTTTCTAATCATTATAAAAGAGCAGAGTCATGCAACTTTCAGGATACGTTATGGGCCCTCGATGTATTCCCCCAGATGTTTGACGAGGATACAAATGTCCAGATCTTTCAGCCAGTAACTGAGGATGAGTTGTTAAAAGCAATGAAGTCCTTCAAGAAAGACAAGTGTCCAGGGCCGAATGGCTAGACTATAGAGTTCTTCACTCATTTTTTTGACATCATTAAAGCCGACCTGTTAAAAATGGTTGAAGCCTCCAGGATCACACGCTGTATCAATCAGAATACGTCCTCTACCTACATTGCTCTAATCCCAAAGAAAGAAAAGGTTGAGTCTTTTGGAGACTTCTGCCCGATCTCTTTATGCAATATCTCTTACAAAATAATCTCAAAGATTATAGCGGAAAGAATAAAAGCAACTCTATCAATCCACCTCTCAAAAGAGCAGCATGCCTTTTTGCAAGGTAGGAACATCCTGGACGCGGTTGCCAACACTCAGGAAGGTCTTTATGCCATTCACTCAAAGAAGAGGGGCGCAGTCATCCTAAAGATCAATCTCCGAAAGGCTTTAGACTGCCTTGACTGGGATTTCATTAGATGTTTACTGGAAAAGATTGGCTTAAGGTCGAATATGATTAAATGGATCATGCCTTGTGTGGAACAGGTGAATTATGCGATCATCATCAACAACATCCCATCTCCCTTTTTTTCCGCCTCCAGGGGTCTTCGTCAAGGTTGTCCGTTGTCCCCACTCTTATTCATTATGGCCATGGATACTCTCAGCCTACACATCAACAAGGCAGTCAATGAAAACAAATGCTAACCGTTAAAAATCTGCAGGAACGTCTCGATATCTCATAATTTATTTGTTGATGATATCATTTTGTTTGGCATTTTATGTAGAGTCACATGGTTTTGTTACTTTGAAATCCTCCTCAATTTTCAGAAAGCGACAGGTCTACTAATCAACAGTACAAAGTCTACCATCTATCACAGTGATATATGTCAGGAGGAGATTGAATGGTTAACAGACCTTTTCGATATTGAGGCTTGATATATCAGCCAAGGAATTAAATATTTGGGCTTCCAATTGAGAGCAAACAGATATTCAAAGGCGGACTGGCAATGGATTCCTGATAGATACTTTAACAGGATTTCCATGTGGGAATACAGGTGCCTCTCCCTGGCAGGAAGGGTAATCTTGGCTCAATCTGTCCTAAATCAGCTCGCAATTTATTAGTCCCATTTATTTTTCCTTCCTGCAAGCATTATACAGTCACTGAATAAGCTCACAGCGAACTTTATTTGGGGGGGGCCATGTGGATAATCGCAAATTTCATCTCTCGAAATTGTCCAACATCTCTCTCCCAAAACGTATGGGAGGATGGAGCCTCTTAGATTTGAGGACTTTTGGCAAGGCTCTGTTATGTAGATCCCTGTGGAGAGGGATTTTCGAAGAAGGGCCTTGGAGTGACATCATCTAAAAGAAATATATGGGTAAAAAAGATATCACCTACTGGTTCAGAAAAGGCAGAATCGGTCCTCCTTTGGGCTCCCCTATATGGAAAAGCCTCCGTAAGATTGATAGCTTCTTCTTGAAGAATTTAGTCTGGTGCTTTCAATCAGGCAAAATGATCCTCATTGGAAAAGATCCTTTCTTGAGTGGGGCTGATATTATTGATTTTCCTGATCTTCTATTATCTTTTTTCCACAAAATGGGTTATTTTTACTGGGACAGCCTAATCAAAGATTGGAAGGGTTCGATTCCTTGCTGGAAGGATGCCAGATGCCTTGGCATGAAAGGTGAACTAGCTCTGCAATGGGAGCGCATCAGAACTCAACTCAGGCACTGGGATTTTCCGGACAACGGAAAATGACAGTCTTATCTGGGGTTTTTCTAAAGGGATTAATCTTGTTCGTATCAAAGACATTTACCAGATGCTATGTGGCTTTAAGACAGACTCTCTCAGCCCCTCCTTTCCTCTCATATTATGGAAATCTGGATGCCCGCCCAAAATGATCTTTTTTTCCTGGTTGTCCTTCCATAACAGGAACCTCTCGTGGGAAAACTTAAGAAAGCGCAGATGGTAAGGCCCTGGCATCTGCCCCATATGCAAAACTGCAGAGGAAAACAATTTTCACCTTTTTTTCAATTGCTCCTCATCTCAGCAGCTCTGGAACTCCCTTTCAGATTTTTTTGGAATCCAGCATTCGGTTCACGCGTCCATTAGTGAAGCATTTCTATGGTGTAGCCAACAAAAGGATTCTTGGAGAACTATTTTCATCATTGCTATCTAGTTCATCTGGAAATGGCGTAATAATTACATTTTCAACGGAATCTCTGCCCCATTTCAAGACATCTTCTCCAGCATTACTCTTCTCTATGAATCGATCTCGCAAAAGCCTTCTTTGCCCGAGAAAAAGGTATGTAGTGAGCCCCCTCCGAAGATAACTTCGATGCCTAGAGCCTTCTTTGATGGTGCTGAACAAGACAGCATTTGCGGTTGTGGGGTTCTCATTTTTGTGAATGAAAAAAATCACTATCTTATACACTGGAATGGCGATAGGGGTTCCAATAGTAAAGCTGAGGTTATGGCCCTTGTTGGCCTCCTTAGCTTTTGTCACTTTCTCAACATTCAGAATGTCTCCATTTTTGGTGATTCGAGAGTTCTGGTAGACTATGTCCTTGGGAAAAATAACATCCTAAAGCCCCAACTTGTTGGGTGGCTAGACAGGATCCAATTCTTGTGGAACAATATGACGGGATGTTCTATCCATCACATCAACAGGGCTCTCAACAAGCAAGCAGATGATCTATCCAAAGATGGACTACAGGTGGCTCCAGGTCTATGGTCTTTGCAGGTGGCTGATGAAGGGAATCTCTTTTTTATACAGGATTTCACTCCTCCATATTTCTAGATCGTTTTGGGTCTTTATGGTCTCTCTCGGCATTCCTATCCGGCCCTTCTAGCTAACAGTTTATATTTTCTTATGTTTTTATCTCAGCTTCTTTTTGTGGATGCAGGTGTTTATCTCCTTTTTGTTGGCCCTATTGTCTTAATATGAGTTTTGACTAGTTGTCAGCCTGTCTTTCTCTGCTGACTTCTTGAATCTCCTGCTCATCTTGGTTATTTCCTCCATGATATCAGATCAATATGATCCACATGTCCCTCTTCTCTTCTTCATATTTGGAGGAACAAGTACACTATGTGTTATATTGCTATATGGTCTATGAGTCGGTGACTCTAAAATGAATGTACTCTCATGCCTGTTTTATATTTCTTATATAAAATTATCAAGCTTTTTCGTCCTGAAAAATAGATTCAGCGCTCTGAAAAACCTCTTTACGACACTTCCATTGCGCAAAGATTACCCATCAAACTTGTGATTTCACATTTCACTATATCCATGCCAAATCTTAAAATAATTAAACTTAAAAAACCCATAGGAAAACTTCCAAAAAAAATTTCATTAAAAACAAATCGTTTTGATTTCAGCGACGCTCTCCCAGTCCCCTCCTCATTTTTAGTGCTTTTTAAAATAATTTAGGGTTCGAAAGATTTTTAGAAACCGCCATATCCATGTTTCTATATACTTTTGTTACAGGATTGGATTGCTTTTGTGAACTAATTTTTAAAACGACGCTGGTTCTAATGTATCCGGTTCACAATAGTACTTAAGTTCGGTTTGAAACATTCGTGTGCCTTTAATTTGTTTTATCGTGTTGCATTGAAAATAGGGTTTGAGTGTGCTCTTGCTAAAATCATAGGAACTTGGTATACTCGACTTGCAGGTGGTTGGTTATGCTCTTGGTGTTATAGTGGCGGCTATGAGGTTTGATCCTGCGTCTCACCATGTCGTAAAAAAAAAAAAAAAAAATTAGGGTTTGAAGTTGGAGAGGGGCATTTGCCCTTTGTATTAAGGGAAAGAAAAAGATTGCTATGGCGCCAACCCAATTCCAACAAAACTCAACTGCAACCAAACAGAGCCGGCAAGATTCAGACAAGACCGGAAAATTCCACCCCATTTCGCAATCAGATAATTTTATTCAGCGCCAGAAAGACAAGTTTTATTCACTACAGCAGGGTGGTTGGACAGTGGCAGGATATGGAGCTGAGTTCATGAAATTGCTGAAATATGTAGATGGTGTCTCTGATGAAAAGGTAAAGGCAAACATTTTCATAAGTGGACTAAACCGAAGGATAGGTTCTTGTGTCCACATTCTGGAGCCCTGTACCCTGAGGGAAGCAATGCGAAAAGCAGTGCTTATTGAGGAGGAAACGATAGAAAGAAAAGGAAGACTGGAGGATCCCTATGTTTTCGATCAGACGGACAGATTCTGCTGCTAGTACCTGCCTGATCTTTCTATTCAGCGTCAAGTGAATAAGTTTTTTTTCCATACAACAAGGTCATCGGGCAGGGAAACCATCGATTACATAGCAGCATTATTTAACATCAGAACTTTTCCGATGTAAGAGGGAATGAAGTACCTTGGGTTCTACTTAAAACTGGCCTGCTACAATAGAGCGGATTGGCAATGGATCATTGATCGATACTACAGAATGATAACAGGATGGAAGCACAAATGCTTGTCGATGGGGGACGAGTCACTCTAGCCCAAGCAGTCTTAGCCCAGCTAAATGTATACTGGATTCACCTCTTTCACATTTCAGCAAGTATCATCAAGGATCTAAATAGCCTCACAGCAAATTTCGCCTCACGGTAAATTTCATTTGGGGAGGCTATCATGAAAGAAAAAATTTTCACCTTGCCAAACTGGCTGGATAACTCTCCCAAAAGATTTGGGAGGTTGGGGATCATGGATTTACGAAAATATGAAGAAGCATTATTGATGAAATCTTTGTGGAGGGGTTTATTTGGAAAAGGTATATGGAGCAACACTATAAAAGGAAAGTATAAAAGGAAAGTACCTGGGCAACAAGGATTTCCAAGTACCTGGGCAACAAGGATTTCCAATTCTGGTACAGGAAAGGTACCATAGGCAACGAACAAGGCTCTGGTTGGAATCTTTTGGGAGGTTGGGGATCATGGATTTACGAAAATTTGGAGAAGCATTATCGATGAAATTTTTATGGAGGGGTTTATTTGGAAAAGGTACATGGAGCAACACTATTTTATAGTACCTGGGCAACAAGGATTTCCAATTCTGGTACAGGAAAGGTACCATAGGCAACAAACAAGGCTCTCGTATCTGGAAAAGCTTCAGGAAAATTCAATCTATCTTCCTGTGTCATCTCACATGGAGATTCCAGAACGATGGAGATTCCAGAACGGGAACAGTATTTTAATAGCAGTAGACCCAATCCTTAGTGCCAGGGAGGAATGTTCCATTCCTGAGGATGTTATAAATATCTTACATGGTGCAGGTATCTTTGTATGGGGAAAAGCTATTGCGGGCAGGCAGGGGCCTTTACCGATCTGGAAAGAAGCGCGCAGTATGGGCCTAACTGGCCAAGCGGCGCTAAAATGGAACAAAATCGTAGCAAACATAAAAAAGCATAGGTATTTGTTGTTCGGAGACCCAAGATTACCTCACTTGGAAAGGTAAGACCGCAGTATGGGCCTAACTGGCCAAGCGGCGCCTAAAATGGAACAAAATCGTAGCAAACATAAAAAAACATAGGTATTTGTTGTTCGGAGGCCCAAGATTACCTCACTTGGAAAGGTAAGATGAAGACAGATAGCATAAGTGTAGATGATACGTATCTATTCATTTCCAGGAAAATCCCACAATCAGGCAGACAATTCCCTACAATCTTCTGGAAAACCGGAATTCCTAGTAAAATCATAATTTTCTACTGGCTAGTCTTTCATAACAAAAACCTCACCTGGTAGAATTGCAAAAGAGGCAGTGACAAAGGCCGGGTATTTGTAATATTTGCAAAAATGACGCTGAAAACAACAACCATATCTTCCTACGATGCAGTTTCACCACTCAGGTATGGAAAAATCTATCTAGTCTTTTTGGTTTATGTTTCGAATGGTGGAGGGTATAGAAGTCCTCCTGGAGATCCATTCCCTTAATTTATCTATGGGCAATTTGGAAATGGAGGAACGTCGTCTTCTTTCAAAATAAGCAGTAAATCACTCACAGAATTATCCCTTAATTTGTCTATGGGCAATTTGGAAATGGAGGAACTTCGTCTTCTTTCAAAATAAGGAAATAAGGAAGAGGAGTTTCAGCAAATCACTCACAGAATTATTTCAAACTACAGCATCTTTCTTCCACAGCCCGAACAGCCAAGTATCAAATCCTATGGGCACAGGAAAGTAATGCTGGAATATTCAATGGGTTTCTTTGATGGAGCTGCACAAAAAGGTGTATGCCCATGTGGGGTATGGATATCCATTAATGAACAACTAAACTACAGTCTCTACTGTAAGGGAGAGAAGGGTACCAATAATAAACCAGAAACAATGACACTGTGGGGTTTATTATGGTTCAGTAACTTCTTAAACATCCCCTTTCTACATATATATACGGAGATTCCAAGATCATAATCGATTAAATATTAAGAAATGCTTCCCTAAACAATCATCTTTTAACTGAATGGTTGAAGAGAATCGAGTTTTATTGGCAACCTTCAAAATGGCTTTTCTATCTAGCACATAGAAAGATCTCAAAACCAAAGATCTCAAAACCAGCTAGCTGACAGCCTATCAAAAAAAAGCTTCTTCCTGGAAATAGGTAAATGGCACATGGATTTCCAGGTAAATGGCACATGGAAATCTTCTGAGAAAACAATGACTATGTCATGGAGGACCTTCTTCTTCCAGTGATATAGATTTTGATCGGCAGTTCTGAGCTTTTGTTTTATTTGTCTTATTACTGTTGATGATAATAGGCTGCCTGGCCACTGGGCATTATTCAGTGTCCTCTGTGAATTTAGTTCTCCTTCGCAGATGGCGTTATATTTCCACATTTCGCTGTCAATTCTGTTTTCAGTTCACATCTTACAGCCTATTACATGTCGCTCAATGACCACTTTTCTGTTTTCCACGTTGTGGATATATGCATATGCTCTTACATAACCTGATACTGGTTTATGACATTGGCAATGTTCTGCTAGAACACTGTTTCTTTATGTAATGTTTCACTGTGATATGAATATAAATGTTGCTTCTTTCGTTCCGGAAAAAGGTCATCGGGCAGTGACAGAGTATTGCGACCGGTTCATGGCATTAAGCATTTATGTACGTTGCCTCATCATGGACCAGATATTGCTCAACAGGTTCATAATGGGACTGAACCAACAGTTACGACCGATTGTTCGCATACCGGAGCCATCAACCTTTGATGAAGCGTGCTGTATGGCATTGCATGTTGAACGGCGACAAGAAGACCCTTGTGTGAACTTTGAAGGACTACTCCAGGAGACCTCGAAACTTCGTTCTCGGTGGAGGGAAGACCCTTTTGTGAACTTTGAAGCACTGCTCGAGGGGACCATGAAAATTCGCTGTTAGTGGAGGGGGAACCATAGCATAATTACAGAAATCGGAAACCACTCCCTGCAGAGTGGCCAGTCTCTGTTCTTTTCTTTTGTCTTTGACGATGAATAGTGTAGGCACATTGATCTTTGAATTGAATCTTTTGTGTGCAGCAAGTGACACTGTCAACCTTGTCTTTTAAGGTCTATATGCTAGTGGTAGCATATAGAGTCTCTCATGACTTTATCTTTCTTAAGTGATGCTATTGATGGCTGTTATTCCTGAGTTTTAGAACTAGAAATAGAATAAAACAAATACTTAGAGACTGGTACCTAGACCTAGAATTTTTTTCATGCCATAAGATCAAATGCTATGTTATGGTTGTTGTTATGTTTAATTATGACCATTGTCATTATGTTATAAGTGAAAACTTATGAGGTGATGATGAAGAAAGACCAATACTTAGAGTTTGATGTTTATATGATTAAGTTTGATGTTTAGAACTCATATAAGATCAAAGGCTATTTATGTGGTTCTGTTGGATTATGATCTATGAACATTATGGGGTGTTTTGATGAATGAAAACAAATATTTAGAGATTGGTAGCGAAATTTATATTTTTTCTCATACTATAAGATCATATGTTATGGTTGTTGTTCTATTTAATTATGACCATTGTTATTATATCATGAGTGAAAATTTCTAAGGTGCAGATGAATAAAACAAATACTTAGAGACTAGTAGCTAGATCTCGAATGTTTAAATGAGTTTGATTGTGAGGTGTAGATGAGTTTGATGGTGTGAAATTCTGTTTTTATTAAGTTTTTGGTTTAAATGTTATAGAAAAAGGTTAAGGGTGGAAGTTAACTGTGAGAATAAAATCAAGAAGCTTTCACACAATTTTCAGCAAAATCTTGATGATCTTGATGACAACATCTTACAGTTAAGCAAATTAGACAAATTATTTTTCCATCCAACATTAAGACTAACCCAACATAAAATCATATGTTATGGTCGAAGTTCTGTTTAATTATGACCATTGTCATTGTGTTATAAGCTAAAACTTATGAGATATAGATGAGTTTGATTGTATGAAATTAAGTCTTTGTTAAGTTTTTGTTTTAAATGTTAATTGTGGGAATAAAATCAAGAAGCTTTCACACAATTTTCAGCAAAATTTGGATCACAGCATCTCATAGTTAAACAAATTAGATTTTATTTTTCCATCCAGCATTAAGACTCACCCAACGGAAGATCATATGTTATGGTTGATGTTCTGTTTTATTATGACCATGTCAATGTGTTATAGGTGACAACTTATGAGGTGTAGATGAGTTTGATTGTGTGAAATTCAATCTTTATTAAATTTTTGGTTTAAATGTTATAGAGAAGTTAAGGATAAAAATTAATTGTGAAAATAAAATTAAAAAGTTGACAACATCTCATAATTAAACAAATTATTTTTCCATCTAATATTATAATATAACTCACCAAAAATTCAATTTAATCCAAAAATAAATATAACTTATAGAACCTAACTTTCGTTATAATGTTTAATGGTTTTAACCAAATAACTTTTACACAGGCTGATAAAACCAACCTAGCATATAAAATATGTCTACTACTCTCTTATTTCTGAAAAGCCAACTTATATATCTCCCTGGTTTATGTCTCTTTGGTTTTTATATTTATATGGGGAAGAAGTTTTAAATCTGAAATAGAAACATTGCTGGTATTTCTTTTATTATTGACAGAATTAATATATATTTATTTGTATATGTTTTTTTTTTTTTTTTTCTGACAAAAATGATATTTATGTAACGGATATGAAATTTGATACAGAGCCTATACTTGTTTTTCTGGATACCGTCAGGTGATTTTAATATTGGTAAGAAGTTAAATTTTAAATTGAAATACAGATGGTTTTTCTCTCTTAGTTTTGAAGATGTAACACATAACACTGGTTTTTATTTGGGAATTATTTATATTCTATTTTTAAAAATCTGAATTTTTTATTTGGAAAAAATCACAAATTAGCTTTTATTTTTAAATATGGGTTGCTTTTATTTAAACAAATATGAGATTGATATCAACCAATATAATTATAAAAGGAATTAATTTTTTGCACTTTGCAAAATGTATGGTTGAGAATTATGTCAATCAGCCCCACATACCTATTATGCTGATTGGATTTGGCAGCTTAACGAGACTCTGCATATTATTTTATTGTGCGGTGAATCACATTCGTATCAAATATTCGCAGCATATCTTCATCCGCACTCCCACTTGGGCCTGGCCTTATTCATTCTCCAGTTAAAGCTATCAATCTGCTAAGGTGAAGTTCTTTTTGTAGCTCGGGATCATTATTATGCTTAATGTCTTAACCATCCAAGAGGGCATCACAAAAGGCAATTCTTTGTACTAGCAGAAGTTGCTTGTAAAACATTGAATTTCTTCGTGTACCTTTAACATTTGAATAGTTATACTCATTTTTTTTGGGTTCAATTTGGGTTTTGTTTGGAAAATCGCTAAAATTGATGAAGCATTAAAGTCACTGAATACTCTTATACTTTTCACTATTGATGATATGGTAAAAGTTTGCAAATCCTTTTTCTCTGACATTTGAACTTGATGCTTGAGTCTGAAACCTGACCACAGTTAGCGATGTTTTAGATTTGGATATGTAACCAGAGACAAAGTGATGCTTCATGAGCATGCTTTTTGGTTGGTGGCCTTAAAACACCATTTGCAGAAGTTTGTGGTCATTTATAAACCATTATCAGGGAGCACTTCCACTACCAAAAGACTTAAACTTCTAGCCAGATTTGGTACTATTCAAGGAACCGCATCAAATGTTCTAGAGTTGGTGGTCAACCTTAAACTACCACTAGTTGAGAGCTTGAGTTCTCCTACCTTATACCATCATTTCCAAGAGCAAATTCAGCAAAATTTTTCCATGCATTTTTTCCATTTTGTATCACAACTCTCTTCTTGGACCCATATACACCCTTTTGGACCCATATACACCCTTTTGGATTAAGTGGGGAAATATTGAACACCTAATCCACTAAGAGTTATGGTGTGGAATATGAACAGTTGGTGAAGTCCAAGAGACCTCTTAGAATATGAAAACCAAGAGTTGGAAAATAATGCATTGTTGTGTAAATCTTTCTAATAGAAAGCATCTCATGTTTATCTAATCTTGTCCATCAATTTAGTGTGACTTTAACAATATTACAACGGATTTTGAAGCCTAAAGTTTAATGACAATACATACATGTTATGCTAATTGGGATTAGTAAAGACTAGCTAGTCACTAGACAAAATATGTAAAAGAACATGATTGTGTAGATTATACAAAAAGACCTAAAAAAACATGAAACTCTTAAAAACATCAATTGAGGGGAGAGGAAGGAACACCAAAGTTAGTTGATGTCCTTACAGACTCCAATGGAGGGGAGTCTTATGTTGGTGCATTTGAAGTCTAAGATTTGGAAGATTGATTTTCTCTTGTTCCTCCATTTCCTTATTGCCATGATTGTTTTAATAATAGAGGCACTGACCACAAAACTTTGGGTTAGCATGATGATAATGAAGCGAAGAGTGTCACATTCATCTTCCAATTTTCTAACCCACCTCTTGATTTTGACCATACCATTATTATACCTCTTTGCTTTGAAGCTAAGCATCCATGCTCTTGTAACTCTTGTTAGAGAGATAGTAAAGAGGTTTGGATGTCCTTTATCTCAATGTCATGTTGGTGCATGAAGGCTCGTAGCCTGTTATACATTTAAGCTAGTTGAGATATACATCTCAAGATAGAGAGGTTAAAATGGAGGGCAAGTTGAAACAAGACACCAAATGTAGATGAAAATTAGGGGGAGGTTGAGATCCCCTAGTCCAATCGCATGGTTGAATCTTCTCCAAGTTTAAGGGTTATCGAAGCACAGTGAACTAGCCTTCGAACAATTGAATAGGAATCAGAAACATATCATAGAGCCTATATAGGTAAGTTTCCTTTGTACGAGCCACCAAGAAACATTCACATAAATGGACAAGCAAATACGAACCATGAACCTTTGCTCAACCCCAAATCGACAAGCCACCTCTATAATAGCCACCTAGAGACCTTCACATAAAGACAAGTGAGATAAGTAATGAGAGAAACAACAAACAACACAAGGAGATACCTGTAGCCCCAGGTAAAAGAGTTAACACAAACTACACCCTCATCTAAAACGAGTCGAATCCCAACTAGTTCCAAATGAAAATGAGCCGAGCAAGCCTTGTCTATCCAAACTACAAAGTTCCATTGCCTGATGTTCTTGAGTTATTCATTCCATTGTTATCATGCAAAATAAGGACGTCAATTTAATAATTGCAGCATTGGTTTGGCATTGCGTTGGTGTGAGGTCATCGCATCACTTTGAGACATATATATTTCCATTCATGACTTTATATAGGAGCTCACATGTTGTTAAATTACAATATGATATGCGTTGGTAGCCATCCATTCTTAAGGTATTGGTTTTTGATAAAGTTTAATAATAATAAAAACTTTCCTTACTACAAACCCAATTTTTCTTTTTTCTCTTTATAGGTAGTAATACTTTGACATCTAAAATGTTTTAGAACACTTGTCCAAATTTGGTGAAACTTGATGAGAACATCCACTCTATTAACTTAAATTAACTTAAAAATTGAAAAAGATGAAACCACTTAAACTTTTTTAAAACAATATAAGTTTTTATTAAGTTACTGAAGAGTTTTTAAATTTTAAATATAGATATACTTAATATTGGAGTTGTTTTTAATGTGATTTTTTGGAAGTTTTTTTAATGAGTGTTTTCGGTTTAATTGCTCTAAAAATTTATTGAAATCACACACTTGAGGGTAACCCTGCACAATAAAGGTTTTCAGGTGTTGAATCTAGATATACAATCAAAAACTTAGTTTAAATAACACAAATCTAAATTCCACCTCAAAATTTTCGATAAAATTCTAACACAAAATCCAAAAAATCACATAAAAACTCCTTTAATATTTCCGGAAATTATAAATTAACCTCGACCATAATTACCACAAACGAATCGCAAGATCACGATTTTAAAGTAGGAAATATAGGTGGTACGTGTGAAATATTGATACATGTAATTGATGATAAACAATTCCCAAATTGGTGATTTTACACTGCATTTTAAAGTTGTCAGCTTTTACGCATTTAGAAACTGTACTTATGGTTTGTAGTTTGAAAATATTAATATTAATTCCAAAGTTGGTAACTCCCTATGGTTAATGATCAATAAAATAAAATAATAATATCATATTACATTTCAAAGGTTTCGGAGACTTCTCTTATTGCGTTGTTGTTTATATATATATATAAAATATATATGTTTTAAGGTGTTTAAGTAGTTATATATTGCTTTTCTATGACAAAGAGTTTATTTGAGAAAATATAACATATATATAAGAGTATTGGGTATGATAATTTTGAATGGATCAAAGTTAATCTTATTTGTGATATAAAGTAAATTTAACTTGGTGGATTGATAAGAAATAGTATGTAATTTTGTTAAATTATTAAGAATTTAGAATGTAAAACAAAGAAGTTTAAGGGAAAGGTCGTAGAGGCGGCGTAGTGGTAAAGTCGGCTTCTTCATGACGGACCAGTCTTGTGTTCGATCCTGAGCAAGGTCGTAGCTCGTCGTGCGAGTAGTTAGTCTAAACTGGGCCAAGCCCACAATCCTTTTGGAAACATCATCTCTAGAGCATGGCCAGGTTGTCACTCGATTGCACTCGATTGCAGTGGATGATTCAGGTGCCTCCGGGGGACTGGCAATTGCCTGGAACACGCAAGCTATAACGCTTTCAGACTTTCATGCCTCCCATCACATTATACAGGCAACTTTTCATATAATCGGCACAACATTCATGGACATCTCACCAATGTTTACTTCCCACCGGAAGCAGGCAACAAAATTGCTCTTCTAGACACAATAGAAGCACTTAACTTCAATAGAGTCCATCCTCTATGGATCATTAGAGGAGACTTCAATATGATCACCAAGTTAGAGGAAAAGCAGGGAGGCCGAGCCAAGCTGGAACAGGAAAATGGCCACTTTAAAAAATTTATCCAAAACAATTTGCTAATAGATCTGCAATTCTGCAATGGAATGCACGCCTGGAGCAATCGTAGGGTTGGGCAGCAACAAATTGCTTCTAAACTAGACAGATTCCTCATCTCTGATAATGCAGTGCATCTTGGAGGTGACATCTCAGCATCAATTCTTCCATTTACATGCTCTCATCATTGGCCTATCTCTCTCCAATGGCAAAGACCAGGCAACTCAACCAGATGTCCATTCCGTTTCGAAGCTTTTTGGCTCTCCCATCCCGCCTTCAACGATCTCATCAGATCCACCTGGAACAACTTCCCTTCGCCAGAAGGATCAAAAATGTTTCAATTTCAACAGAAACTCAAATTCCTGAAATCCCAAATCAAGCATTGGAATCAAGAGACTTTTGGCAACATCTTCCAGGCTCAACAAGATCTAAACAAAGAAATGAGAGAACTCCAGCAACAGATAATCATAGAGGGATACAAGGAAGGGACTTTGGAACAGGAAAAGCACCTTCACAATCAATTAGAGGAGAGAAGAAATCAGGAAGAAATTCTCTGGAAGCAGTAATCTAGGATTAGATGGCTGAAAGAAGGAGAAAGGAACACTAAATTCTTCCACAAAACTACAATACAGAGAAGAATGCACAATACTATCTCTTTCATACAAAAGCAAGGAGGGGAAAGAGTGGAAAACCATGCAGAGAGCGAACAGGAGTTTATCAGTCACTTCCAGGAGGTCCATCAAGAACCCCAAACTGATAGACGGACTGCTATAGAAAATATCACTCAAAATGTGTCGAAAATTATCACAGAAGAACACAACCAACTCCTTCTTCGACCAGTTACGCCTCAGGAGGTGGATCTGGCTATGAACCAGCTCAAGGAGGGCAAAGCTCCTGGTCCAGACGACTTCACTACTACTTTCTTCCACTCTTTCTGGGATATTATAAAAGAGGAGGTGTGGCTAGTGGTGGAGGAATCGTGCACTCTACATTGGCTTCTACCTTCTCTAAACTCAACTTTCATCGCCCTCATCCCTAAAGAAGAGGACACCAACACTCTGGGCAAATTTCGTCCAATAGCACTATGCAATGTTATTTACAAGGTTATATCTAAAGTCATTGCCAACAGGTTGAAGCCGCTTCTGCCCTTGCTCATATCGCCTGAACAATCTGGATACGTAGAAGGAAGACAAATACTAGACGACATTATCCTCACTCATGAAATCATACACTCCCTCAAGCACTCCAAACAGGCAGGTATGATTCTCAAGATTGGCCTCTCCAAAGATTTTGATAAGTTAAGCTAGACTTATATTCAAAAAATGTTAACTGCCTTTGGTTTTTCCCCAATGTGGGTTCTATGGATTCTGAGTTTAATTTCTACAACATTCTTCTCAATCCTCATAAATGGCATTCCCTCTTGACCTTTCAGTCCCTCCATAGGCATCAGAGAAGGAGATCACCTCTCCCCATTCCTTTTTGTTCTAATGGCAGAAGGTCTGGGTTGCCATATCAAACATGCCCTCCTCTCTCAGCATCTCAAAGGATCATCCATTCACAATTCTCCAACCATCACTCATCAACAGTTTTTTTATGACAACATGTTGTTTGGGTACCCTTCTGTTCAGGAAGCCTCCCTTTTTAAATCCCTTTTGAATGATTTCTCTGATGCTTTAGGAACAAGCATAAATACAGCAAAATCGCAGATCTTCTTTTTTCACACCCCCCTTGATACTCAACATGCTATTGCCTGCATTCTAGGCTTCTTCATAGCCTCCTTACCTTCCAAATACCTGGGAGCCCCCCTTATAGACTCTGCCATCAAGCACGCCTCTTGGCGTATGCTCCTTGATAAACTTGAATCTCGTCTCACTTTATGGACTCACAGAACTCTGAACATAGCTAGCATATTAGTGCTAATCAAAGCTATGCTTCAGGCAATGCCTCTCTACCTTTTCTCAATCCTGGCAACGCCTAAATGGGTCCTTAAAAAAATAAGAGCTCTACAGCGCAATTTTCTTTGGGGTGCAACTGGCACAAATCGCAAATGGGCCTTAGTAAAATGGACTACAGCATGCAAGCCAAAAGAAAAAGGGGGTATAGGCTTGCGAGATCCTAATCACAATAATGTAATCATGGGTGCAAAAATATGGTGGCAATGGATTTCTACGCCCAATAAGCCATGGGCAGCCATCTGGACAGCCAAATATGCCAGTCATAGACCAACAGAGGAGCTTATTAGATTCACTCCTACTGAAAAAGGATCACTAATTTGGAACACTTCTAGAGAACACTTCTTGCTGATCCAACAACACAGTTTTTGGGAAATAAGAAACAGCGGCACTGCTCGATTCTAGATGGATGCCTGGAACCAACTATCAAAGCTCAACGACATCTTTAGACTGTCTCCTTGCCAAGAGTGGGAGGAGCAACAAAAGGAATTCGTCTAGCAACAATGGACTCCGGAGACAGAACAAGGGTACAGAGAATGGAAGCAGATCGACGGGCTGATCAGGAATGTAGATAACCAAACTAAAGAGGTCTTGGAGAGTGAGCTCCAAAATCGTCGCATTAGATCTTCCGAAGGCAGGGATATTTTAAGATGGGGATACACCCCTAGAGGTTCCTTCACCACCAAAGAGGCTTATAAAATTATATGCAAAGATCCAACGCCCCTGGATCCTATCTAGGGAAGAATCTGGTCAACGGGTACTTGGCCCAAAGTCTCCCTATTCCTCTGGCTTGCTGGGCACCGGAAAATCCTCACTTGGGACAATCTTAGGAAAAGAAACTTTCATGGGCCCTCCATTTGTCCTAATTGTAATTCTTAGGAGGAAACGCTTCAACATCTCTTGGACTCTTGCACTCTTTCCAACCAACTGTGGGAGAAGGCTAGCTTCCGTTGCCAAATAAAATGGAGAGTGTTCGAAGATATTATCAACTCCATTCGCCATTGGCACCAAAACCCTTATAAAAGTGAACTTCTCAACAAATTATGGAGATTGATTCCCGGCCTTTTCCTCTAGACAATATGGAAAGAAAGGAACAAGCGTATATTCAAAGATCAAAGCACTCCTTTAGAAATCATTTGGGCAACTTTTGTCTCAATCTTAAAGAGACCTTGGCGCTTCAGCTTCCGGATGATTTTCTCACTCTTGCAAATGAGAAAGCCAATTGGGAAAACTGGAACATACAACTCCCACAAGGAACTCACAATCACAGACCTTCAGAAGGCAACAACATCAAAAAGCACTCATGGACCCCCCCTCCAAAGCATACTTTCAAACTCAACTTTGATGGAGCTTCTAAGGGCAACCCTCGCAAAGCAGGATTTGGTGGCATATTCAGAGATCATGAGGGTTCGCCTCTCCTAATATACTTCGAAAACATTGGCTGGGACACGAACAACTCAGCTGAATTGGAGGGTCTCTAGCAAGGATTACTCCTTTCCCTGCGACATGGCTTCCATCCTCTAGAGATCGAAGGTGACTCCCTAATCCTCATCAACCTAGCCAATCAACTCCTGAATGGGGCACATGCGCATAAAATTGCCAAGAGTTGGAGACTCGAAGCCAACTGGATGCTATAGAACAATTGCTTCGCACCAACCGAGCCATCATATTCAATCATGTTAAACAGGAAGGCAACAAGGTCGCTGATCTACTTGCCAACCTAGGGGTGGAAAATGGGCACACTCTCCTCACTAGAGCATTAGACATAATTCCGAATCATGATCAAGAACAGGAGTGCAAAATTCTAGTCCAAAGGGATGCAGCTCTCCCGGATGCGGGTGTATAATCAGAATGTAAATGTGATGGGACAAGGGTGGGGCAAGGTGGGACAACACCTGCCTACCTAGTACATAATAGATAAACGCCTTCTGAATGAAGGACCTCGGCATTTGAGAAGCGCAGGGTTCATTTGCTTCATTTCAAGCGGCTCTGATTCTCCCATCCTGTCTTCCGCTCTGTTTAACGCCTCCGCACGCTCTGGCTTGCCCTAGACCTCGACTCTCTTTAATGCCACAGTAATGGTGGGTGCTTCTCGATGCATGACAGAGGACGATAAATTAAGGCTCAGCCATGGGATTGTTGTGGAGCCGCCTTCATTGATTCACTCGCATTATTATCCAGCCTCTGGTCCTTGCTCTGGATTCGGTCTGTATGGTGTTGGCTCCGTCTTCCCTGCTGCCTCTCGTGGCTTGAAAGGGGAGATTAATCTGGAGCTATGCTCTGGTATTTCTGAGGAGCCGCCTCCGTTAATCCTCTAGTTTCTCTCTTGGGCCTTTGCCCTTCGTTTTGATGATTATCTAATTTGCTTTGGCCCTACCATCACTGCTGCTCAACCTTGTTTTTCTCTCGCTGTTGTTGTATCCCCTATGCCCCGTCTATGCCATAAAATGTGGTGTCATAGAAGCCTTCCTTGGCGTGCGCCTTCCAGCCCGTCCTCCGATTCTCCCTCCCTCTCCAGTGATTTCCTTGCTGGCCATTACCCTCGCACTCGTAGTGGGAGAGGGCGTCTTCATTCATCCAGCCACTACCCTGGGCCCCATCCTCCAGGAACCACGTCTTCTCCCTCATTTGGCCCTGCGATTTTCACCTTCAACTGTTCTCTAAACCGCCCAAGGATTATAGCTCACATTTCGGTGGTCTTCCATGAGGAAACCCAGGTGGGGGAGTCTAGCTCTCATCCGGAGGACCTTGGCTCTATCTCTGCTCTGAATCCGTTCCTCCAGATGGGGACTAGCAGCGCGTCTTTGCAGGCTTCGGATGCTCAAGCTCACAATGCTCTTGACGTTGTGATGGCACCGGTTAATCATGGTCCTTCTGAATCTGAAGCTGCTCTTACAAGGGATCTGCCTGATATCGGTTGGTGCCGAATAGTGGAAGAGCCTCCAGATGATTAGTTTTCTCATTGTTGCCTTGTTATCGTGCCTTGCGGCCCATACTATTGGGCAAATTTTTGTTCAAACTGCTATGTGGGTTCATTCCTGCAAGTTTTTGTTCAAACTGCAAGTTTTTGTGAATTTTTGTAAACTCTGCAATATCAAGAAGATCATAGTTGGTTCAAGACTGAGTTCCCTGTCATTGGGCAATCTCCTTATCTGCTTAACTGATCTTCTCTGCCTTTCTTCAGGGCAGTGTTTTTGACTTCGGTCACGTTGTAAGTTTACCCCTTTTTTGTTAATAGATTAATCTTATTTAAGAAAAAAAAAAGTTTAAGGGAAATAATGGTTAATGTTTAGATCTTAAATATTTATCTATTGTCTAAGGTAAAGTTATTACTTAGTATAGTTACTTAGTAGAATTAGGCCATATCTAGGCATATGGTAAGGATTGATTTAGGTTTCTTAAATTTATTTTTTAAAGAATTCTACTTTTTAAGGAAGATCAATATCTAAACAAAGATTGCACTATCTCTTTCACATGGATTCATCATTTTTTAAACCATAACTAAGAAAAATATATTAATTTATATTTGCAAAAAAATCTTATAGCACTTCATTATATTAATTTAATAGGGTACTTCATTTAGCCTTAATAAGCTCCTCATGACTTTGCATATCTCATGAGCTTTGGCATCATTCATAATTGCATTGTTAAGAAATAACACATGAATAAACAATAGCAACAATTTGACAAAAAAGACTTCAAGCCATAGTCATATATCCACAATAAAATTACAAATATATAGTGCAATGAGTGATGTCATCTCATAGAGAGATTTGCTCCAAATCCTAATGCCTTGCATGGTGACTCGATGAAGCAATCTTAACTAAATCAAGTACTCATTACTAGAGGATAAATATCTATTTATCCTAAATGAATAATACAATTTAAACATGTTAAGAAGACTCAGTGAAAGGTAAAGTAAGTCATAAGCTAACATTCAATCCCTAAATCATAAGTCTATATGTTTTGTATCGACTAAACAATAACCATTAATGGAAAGGCTAATATACTAAATCTTTTTAAAACCTCTGATCTGAGCTTCAATGAAAATTTTGACTAAAAAACCATCAAAATTAGATGTTGTGTGTTTCATTTGAAATGCACTGAAAAAGAGTTGAAACCTGGAAGTGAAAATTTGTCAATGTCTAAGCATTTCCTAATTACTTGATATTATGATCATTTGTCAAGCACATGAAACATTCAAATTCTCTTTGAATCTAGTGGTTTGAGAAGACCACTAACAAATTTTGAAACTTAGGAAAAGAAACTTAGGAGAAGACCACTAACCTCTGATCTTAGGAAAAGAAACTTTCATGGGCCCTCCATTTGTCCTAATTGTAATTCTCAGGAGGAAACGATTCAACATCTCTTGGACTCTTGCACTCTTGCCAACCAACTATGGGACAAGGCTAGCTTCTGTTGCCAAATAAAATGCAGTGTTCGAAGATATTATCAACTCCATTCACCATTGGCACCAAAACCCTTATAAAAGCGAACTTCTCAACCAATTATGGAGATTGATTCCCGGCCTTCTCCTCTAGACAATATGGAAAGGAAGGAACAAGTGTATATTCAAAGATCAAAGCACTCCTTTAGAAATCATTTGGGGCAACTTTTGTCTCAATCTTAAAGAGACCTTGGCGCTTCAGCTTCCGGACGATTTTCCCACTCTTGCAAATGAGAAAGCCAATTGGGAAAACTGGAACATACAACTCCCACAAGGAACTCACAATCACAGACCTTCAGAAGGCAACAACATCAGAAAGCACTCATGGACCCCCCTCCAAAGCATACTTTCAAACTCAAATTTGATGGAGCTTCTAAGGGCAACCCCGGCAAAGCAGGATTTGGTGGCATATTCAGAGATCATGAGGATTTGCCTCTCCTAATATACTTCGAAAACATTGGCTGGGACACGAACAACTCGACTGAGTTGGAGGGTCTCTAGCAAGGATTACTCCTTTCCCTGCGACATGGCTTCCATCCTCTAGAGATCGAAGGTGACTCCCTAATCCTCATCAACCTCGCCAATCAACTCATCAATGGGGCACATGCGCGTAAAATTGCCAAGAGTTGGAGACTCGAAGCCAAACTGGACGCTATAGAACAATTGCTTCACACCAACCGAGCCGTCATATTCAATCATGTTAAACGGGAAGGCAACAAGGTCGCTGATCTACTTGCCAACCTAGGGGTGGATAATGGGCACACTCTCCTCACTGGAGCATTAGACATAATTCATAATCATGATCAAGAACAGGAGTGCAAAATTCTAGTCCAAAGGGATGTAGCTCTCCCGGATGCAGGTGTATAGTCAGAATGTAAATGCGATGGGACAGGGGTGGGGCAAGGTGGGACGACACCTACCTACCTAGTACATAACAAATAAACGCCTACTGAATGAAGGACCTCGGCATTTGAGAAGCACAGGGTTCATTTGCTTCATTTCAAGCGGCTCTGATTCTCCCATCCTGTCTTCCGCTCTGTTTAACGCCTCCGCACGCTCCGGCTTGCCCTACACCTCGACTCTCTTCAATGCCACAGTAATGGCGAGTGCTTCTCGATGCATGACAGAGGACGATAAATTAAGGCTCAGCCATGGGATTGCTGTGGAGCCGCCTTTGTTGATTCACTCGCATTACTATCCAGCCTCTGGTCCCTGCTCTGGATTCGTTCTGTATGGTGTTAGCTCTGTCTTCCCTGCTGCCTCTCGTGGCTTGAAATGGAAGATTAATCTGGAGCTATGCTCTGGTATTTCTGAGGAGCCGTCTCCGTTAATCTTCTTGTTTCTCTCTTGGGCCTCTGGCCTTCGTTTTGATGAGTATCTAATTTTCTCTGGCCCTACCATCACTGCTGCTCAGCCTTGTTTTTCTCTCGTTGTTGTTGTATCCCCTATGCCCCGTTTGCGCCATAGAATGCGGTGCCGTAGGGGCCTTCCTCGGCGTGCGCCTTCCAGCCCGTCCTCCGATTCTCCCTCCCTCTCCAGTGATTTCCTTGCCGGCCATTACCCTCGCACTCGTAGTGGGAGAGGGTGTCTTCATTCATCTAGCCACTACCTTGGGCCCTGTCCTCCAGGCACCACATCTTCTCCCTCGTTTGGCCTCACGATTTTCACTTTCAACTGCTCTCTGAACCGCTCAAGGATTACAACTCACATTTCGGTGGTCTTCCATGAGGAAACCCAGGTGGGGGAGTCTAGCTCTCATCCGGAGGGCCTTGGCTCTGTCTCTGATCTGAATTCGTTCCTCCAGATGAGGACTAGCAGCGCGTCTTTGTAGGCTCCGGATGCTCAAGCTCGCAGTGCTCTTGACGTTGTGATGGCACCGGTTAATCCTGGTCCTTCTAAATCTGAAGCTGCTCTTGCAAGGGATCTGCCTGATACCGGTTGGTGCCGAATAGTGGAAGAGCCTCCAGATGATTAGTTTGCTCACTGTTGCCTTGTTATCGTGCCTTGCGGCCCATACTATTGGGCAAGTTTTTGTTCAAACTGCTATGTGGGTTCATTCCTGCAAGTTTTTGTTCAAACTGCAAGTTTTTGTTCAAACTGCAAGTTTTTGTGAATTTCTGTAAACTCTGCAATATCAAGAAGATCATAACTGGTTCAAGACTGAGTTCCCTGTCATTGGGCAGTCTCCTTATCTTCTTAACTGATCTTCTCTGCCTTTCTTCAGGGCAGTGTTTTTGACTTCGGTCACGTTGTAATTTTACCCGTTTTTTGTTAATAGTTTAATCTTATTTAAGAAAAAAAAAAAGGTTTAAGGGAAATAATGGTTAATGTTTAGATTTTAAATATTTATCTATTGTCTAAGGTAAAGTTATTACTTAGTATAGTTACTTAGTAGAATTAGGCCATATCTAGGCATAGGGTAAGGATTGATTTAGGTTTCTTAAATTTATTTTTTAAGGAATTTTACTTTATAAGGAAGATCAATATCTAAACAAAGATTACGCTATCTCTTTCACATGGATTTATCATTTTTTAAACCATAACTAAGAAAATTATATTAATTTATATTTGCAAAAAAACCCTAAAGCACTTCATTATATTAATTTAATAGGGTACTTCATTTAGCCTTAATAAGCTCCTCATGACTTTGCATATCTCATGAGCTTTGGCATCATTCATAATTGCATTGTTAAGAAATAACACATGAATAAACAATAGCAACAATTTGACAAAAAAGGCTTCAATCCATAATCATATATCCACAATCAAATTACAAATATATAGTGCAATGAGTGATGTCATCTCATAGAGATATTTGCTCCAAATCCTAATGCCTTGCATGGTGACTCGATGAAGCAATCTTAACTAAATCAAGTACTCATTACTAGAGGATAAATATCTATTTATCCTAAATGAATAATACAATTTAAACATGTTAAGAAGACTCAGTGAAAGGTAAAGTAAGTCATAAGCTAACATTCAATCCCTAAATCATAAGTCTATATGTTTTGTATCGACTAAACAATAACCATTAATGGAAAAGCTAATATACTAAATCTTTTTAAAACCTCTGATCTGAGCTTCAACGAAAATTTTGACTAAAAAACAATCAAAATTAGATGTTGTGTGTTTCATTTGAAATGCACTGAAAAAGAGTTGAAACCTGGAAGTGGAAAATTGTCAATGTCTAAGCATTTCCTAATTACTTGATATTATGATCATTTTTCAAGCACATGAAACATTGAAATTCTCTTTGAATCTAGTGGTTTGAGAATACCACTAACAAATTTTGACACTTTTAGGTGTCAAACAACATTCAAATGTATCCCAATTGGATCCTAAAGAGTTAGGTAAGAGGACCACAAATTCGATATTCGCAAATGGTGATTTGACAATGAAGTTTCAAATTCCATGCTAAAGTTTTCCCTAATTCGATTATATCAAATCCATGCAATGCTCTTGTTGTTGTTGTTGCCTCACAATTGATGTTGTCTCCCATTATGTTTATTCAAAGAAACTTGGTCAAGCCCAGGTTTTACTATGTTTTGTTTCACATATATAAATATGTGGTGTTAAATGGCACTTGAATCATTGATTGAATTGTGTTGAAGGAAATGTAACTAGGTTCGATCTTCATAAATGTACTTTTGATCTTTGTATTTATTCAAGAAAAGAAATATTATTTTTATAAAATATGTCAATGAGTTTCTTGCTCATTGAAGTAGGTCAAGCACATGTTTAAGTGCTTCTAGGAAGTCAAAAGGTCAATGTATTTATGTAATACCCTTAGAGGGCATGTTATACTATGTATAAAAATTGTATAAGGTCAAAGGAATACCTCCAAGCCAAGTGCAAGTCCTCTCCATGCAACAACATCCTCAAAAAGAAGCAAAACAATGAAGAAAGTTCATGTCAGCCTAAAGACAACATGTCGGCCTCAAGATGGCCTAAAGGAGGGATAGTCCTCTATATATAGAGGTTGTCCACTCCCTCTCAAGGTCCACTAAGCATCCTTGAAATCAGCAAAGGATAGAAGCCGAGAAGAGAGAGGAAAAGACAAGTCTAAAGAGTCTCCTAAGTGCAGCAAAGAAAGGAGAAGATAAAGTGAAGGTGTAGGATTGTTTCTAGGGCTAGAAATAGTCACACATGCGAAGAAAGGGAGAGTAAATCTACGAGTATAATAGCAACTAGAGAACAATCCAAGAATCATTATTGGTTGGGCTAGAAATTAGGCCTACAAGTCCTCCCAATTCAAGCGAAGAAGTCTCTCTCTCAAATGAAGGTTAAAGAACCGTAAACTACAAGGATCTTTTCCACACGTGCGAAGAATTTAGGGATAATGTACAGTCATATCGAGTTTCCTCCTACATCACAAGAAACATCTCATTTGGTCAAAGAAGGAAGGGATATACTTGAGAAAAGGACATCACTAATTATAGAAGAGTAACATCTCATATAAAGCTCTCTCAAGAAAGGTTTATCTCTAGACAAGCAGCAAAGAAGGAGGACGAAGTGATGGGGAGAAAAGTGTCGAAAGAAGGAAGTCTATTTGCATGGGACAAAGAGTAGAAAAGAGGAGAGGACTTGACTTTTGCTTGGTGGACATTCTAATCAAGGATCTAGGGTTTGGTAGTGATCAATAAGAAGCTTCAATAAGAGAAACTTACCGAAGGGTTTTCCTCTGTATTTTGGCCCATGGAAAAGAGCCAACATCTGTGTTCTTGTCTTTATGGTTTTGGTAGCAGTTTGATGAAACACACACACTAATAAGAAAAAGAAGATCAAGCTAAGATAATTGTAAAAGTGCTTCACAAATTGTTATCAAGAAGTGAAGAATGCTAACATACATCATTTCCCTCATTCTTCAACATTGTATCGGAGCTAAGGTGACACATCAAGGCAAGGGCATCTCAAGAACACTCATCAAGGAAGAACGTCTACAAAAGTTGAAGCATCTAGCCAAGAAGTCTCAATCAATTAAAGGACAAGAAGATCTACCATCTATCATTCATGAAGGAAGACTACAAGGCAAGAAGAAGAGCCTTACATAAAGGCACCCACAAGAAGAGAAAATCAAAGAAGGACCTACATCAAGATACAAGTCATCAAGCAACTCTCATCATCAAGTCAAGTCCACTTGGAGAAAGCAACTTGAAGAACATCAAGATCTAAGGAAGGCAAGCCATCAAGTCTTCAAGGAGAAAGCAAGTCTACTACATTTCAAAATATATCAAGTATATGTCCCCTTCTAAATATACATCAATGTCTTTTTTCAAGGAAAGCAATAAATTGGTAGGTACCAATAACTTTCTTGCATGGAATAAGAGGACTGATTTACTTCTCAATGAGAATGAACTTCTAGAACACATCAAAGGGAATATCACTATCCCTGCTAAGGAAAAAAATCAAGCCTTAGCCAAGTAGAATAAGGATGAGACAAGAGCTCAAAGGATTTTAATATAATCCATCAAGGACTCTCATTCCTTATGTCTCCAAACTTGAAACGTCAAAGAAATCTATGATAAACTAGTAGAGCTATTCTCCGTAAGCACAACTGGAGAAGTGATATCTCTTTGAAATGAATTGTACAAGATGAAGATATCAAAGGAAGGAATATCTCCCTACTTCATTAAGATCTTTGATATGAGGGATCAACTTCAAGAGCTAGGGGAAGTCATTTCTGATAGAGAAACAAAAACCATAGTACTCAATGCTCTACGGGAGGATTGGGGCAACTTCACATAAAGCATATATACCAAGAAGGAAGCCACCCCATGAAATGAAATGTGGTCTCTATGCAAGATAGAAGAAACAAGACTTAAAGCAAAGGAAGATGTGGGATCAAAGGAGCTAGTATTTTCTACCATGGCCAAGAGAAAGGGAAAATTTGGCAAATTTGGTCCACGAAGAACAAACAACAAAGATATGTCCAAAATCCAATGCTATGGATGCCAAGAATATGGACATTGCAAGAGGAATTGTCCTAAACTAAATAAGGACAACAACAACAAAAGAAAAAGGGAAGAAGGTCATGTGACTCAAGAAATGAAAGAAGAATAAAAGAAGCAAAATAAGGAAGATCCTTCGGATCTCTACTATGACTAAGTCAAAATCTTTACTAAAATTCTTCTTTCAAATTTTTGAGTGGGATAGGAGGATCTAGGAATATAGTAAAATTGCATGGCTAGAAACGTCTTCTAGAATCCATAAGAATGAAGTACATAGAGTTCTAAATACTCATGTAGAAAGAGAATTTATAAACGAGAACAAAATGAATGGTTAGAAATATCTTCTAGAATATAGGAGCATGGTAGATATAGCTCAAGATATTCATGTAGAAGGAGCATACCTAGAATATGACCTCATCCATAATGAAATAAAATTGATCATGATTAAGAATGTTAGAATACCTCCATCATCAAAATGAAACAAACATTTGCAGGGTAAGGGTCTTTAAGATCCTATGATGGAATCTTCAAAAGGATATTCATAAACAAAAGCAGATGCCTCATTGGGAATCCCATTCATGGGATTCAAGAAAAGGATGATACGCAGGCAAGCTAAGATGAAGAAAGAAGGGCCACACCAAGGACAACCAAATGAAGCTAATATGATCAAATGAGAATCAAGATGATGTATGTATGCCTCAAGTTTAGTCATGTTATCATTTTTATATTATTGAGTCACGGGAATAGTTCTATGACACTATCAAGTAGGAAAGAATCTCTTTCACCAGTGACATGCTCAAATGCATGTACTACAATGCAATGAAGGCCAACAAAAGAAATACTCACATAAGTAGTATAAGATTTTTGACTAAGAAGCAAGTGAAGAAAGAATGGTGAGTAGTCCTAGAAGCAAGTAATGAAGAAGTGCTCTCAAAAGGAGCATAAGGTGGTTGACTAATCTATCCAAGAAGAACCAAGTGAAGAAAGAGATCAAGCAGCTGGAGGACCCACGAAGAAGAAGTTGTTGATGCATGGACAATTCCCTAGCTAAGAGGGAGTTATAACAAGTTCCCAATTACAAAGGAACTTGGACAAGTACCTTGTGAGAGGATACTTGGGCATTCCCTCCTCAATTGAGACGAAATGATAGACACAAAATTCTTGTCTTCACTTGGGATGAAAGAATGGGAGGATTAGGTAATCATCTAGCATTTGATACTCTTTGAGGATGTGTAGGGCATCCAAGGCAAGAGTAGGCAAGAGGACTAATATTCTTTGAGGGTTGGGAACCCAAGACAAGAATATTCCTAGAAGGTCATACTCAGTGAACACTCGGGTGGGTATGTACCTTGAGAGACAATGACTAAGGTGTCTATAAGTCATTAATCTCGCCAACATTGTGCTCTGATATATTGAGAGATAGGTTTGTCAGTAAAGGCCTTGTTGTGGAAACAATGTTGGTTACTATGCTGCTATAACAAGCGGATTGCCAATATGATTTCTCTTATGTGAATTCTTTCAGATTGAAACATAGCCAAACACCTTGTAATGTTGTATGAATACCTCCCTAGTTAAGAGGGAGTGTTGAAAGAAATGTAACTAGGTTTGATCTTCATAAATGTACTTTTGATATTTTTATTTATTCAAGAAAATAAATATTATTTTTATAATATATGTCAATGAGTTTCTTGCTCATTGAAGTAGGCCAAGCACATGTTTAAGTGCTTTTGGGAAGTCAAAAGGTCAATGTATTTATGTAAGACCCTTAGGGGGCATGTTACACTATGTACAAAAATTGTATAAGGTTAAAGGAATACCTCCAACCAAGTTAGAGTCCTATCCATGCAGCAACATCCTCAAAAAGAAGTAAACCAATGAAGAAAGTTCATGTTGGCCTGAAGAGAGCAAGTCGGCCTCAAGACGACCTAAAGGAGGGAAAATCCTCTATATATAGAGGTTGTTCACTCCCTCTCAATGTCCACCAATGATGCAAGGCTGGCCTGCAAAACTAAGATCTTTTAAAATCTCTCTCGTGGAAACTTGATTAATTCACAATGATCAGAAGACTATTGAATCTCATATGAAAGCTTTCAAACCATCACCATAGAATTCAAACCATCCAACAGCTGAATCGCTATGTGATGTGAGCAAACAGAGCATTCAGCGAATTCCAATCCATATTAAAGCCAGCATATTATCCCTGATAAATGTTAAAAGCTCTGAAAGTTCTAGACAATACATATGCACACAAATCACTAAAATAATTAATTAAGAAATAAATTATTTACAAGAGAAATCATGGCCTATTCATGGCCTCTTATTCTTCATACTCACTCATTCTCTCTCACTCTCTTCTCAATGCCTTTGAGGCTACATAATTTATAAAACTTAGCATGATCTAGAATCACTCAATTAAAAGCTCTAAGACTCTACATGCAATGCTTACATATGGCAAAAAACATCTTGAGACTTTATTCCATCTTTTTCCCTGTTCTAAAATAGAAAAGTTTTTTTACCCCTTAATGATCCACATCCATTGCTTTTATGCCTAAAAGCTCTCCTAGTTTTATTTATTTATTTTGAGAATATCTAATTAAAAGCCTAAATATTAAAGTGACTTGGAATTTAGGAAACTAATTCCACAATTGCATGACCCCTATGTCTATTATTTACAATAATTTCCTTTTGGGCTGAATGCTCCCTCATCAATGGTCAAAGTCTTGGAATAAGGGTTCACGGAGGAAAATTTTTGACTCACCTCAAAGTGGGACCTATGAGGTTGGCTTCAAAGCTTAGTTGGCTGTGGGTATATTCTCTATGAGATTGTCGGGTGGTCAGATGCGATAACAGTAAAGGTCTTAGCATAAGGGTTCACGGATGAAAAATTTTGACGACCTCAAAGTGAGACCTATGAGGTTGGTTTCAAAACTTAGCTAGCCGTGGGTGTATCTGTTGTTGGTTGTGTGATATGAAAGTAAAACGCTAGCTATATATATATAAAGTATATATATTCTATCAATTTAAATTTTTATTGACTTTTAAAAATAATAAAATGGTTGTGTAATTCATAGTTTTAATATTTTAATTAAATTAAATTTATATTTTAAATAAAATAAAATTTATCTAAAAAAAAACCATTTCTAAGACCGAATGATGAATATTTCATAATACATTATCTGAATATTTTATAATAGTGATTTCTCCCTCAAATAATAATATTTTTATTTATAATATAAAATAACAATAAAATTGTCCATTCCTTTTAAGCGCTGTAATGTATAAGTATAGATAATTCAGCGTAGACATTATGTTCTACAGGTTTTTTATACAAATTATCGTGGGATATAATATTTGTGTATGTAACATATAGTTCTTAATGGGAGCGTGAGACCAAAGTTGTGCCTTTGACCCTCATTTTAATTTCTTGCTGAGGGAAAATAATTTGCCAGACTTGAGCTTTGTTTTCAGTGTTGACCTAAACCCGAAGAGTAATAAGATTACTGCAGGAAAAATGGAAGGGCTAAAGAGAAGTAATTTCGTACTCGATAACTGTAAACAATATTTTGATGAGCGTGTGTGTACTGGACACAATTTGTCCATCTCTTCCAATTCATTATTAATGTCGATTGATGAATTTAAATGAGATCATTCTTTGTAAATCTGTGAGAATCCAATTACTTTCTCGCCGTAGGAGAAGAATAGAACAAATGATTGTTTCCACTAAATAATGGTTTTAACTCCATTAAAAATACATTAAAAATGGCCATAAATAATTCTTTAAATCTAGAAGAAACATGTTCCAAAATTATAGAGAAATGTCACTGTTGAAAGAACACCTGAGAAAATTGGAAAAAAACTGGGTTACCTGCACGCACAATGTTTTGGTAATCGATGCGAAAAAAATGAGCGGTCGTTCGTCAGGCCTGATTGGAGGTCGGGGTCGGGCCTCTTTGAAAACACATGAGCCAAACACGTTGAATTCTTGTTACCCGGAATTCACCAAGCCATGTATGAAAATGGTGCAGCTTCATTGAAGTTGAGTTCAACTTTTAGTGCAGCTTCATTGAAGTTGAGTTCAACGTTTAGTGCACGATGAAGATGAGAATGGGAGGTATTTCACTATGAGTAAAGTTGAAAAGACATACTTTGAGTCATATCGTGCTTTGACACCGCTATTGTGTCTGGTATGTCGTCTCTCCTCCTTGTGGAAATAAATATTGTCACGAGTTACAACGGTCCTGGGAACCAGAGGATGATATTTTCCTCTAGATGATCTCCTTTATGCGAACATTATGAACGATTTCAACACAACAATGATGAAGGCCGAACACAAAATATGCAGAATATGCAGTGCAGTCTATGTGCTCATTGTACATTGTATTAGAAATACAACTACAAAGACAAGATTATGGTAGTAAAAAATAAGACTCAAGACCTATGTCAATCACGATTTCAAAAAATAGAATTACATTGTTATTTAAAATTTAAAGTCATAACTTAAAAGTCAAAGTTCAAGGATAATAAATACACTTATCAAGTCTTTTCATTATTTATGTTTTCTTCAACACTTTAATAAGTAAGAGTAAAAATGTAAATATATAGAGTTAATAAATAGGAGTAAAAATGTAAATGTGCAACTCTTTGCTACTTAGCAGGGAATTAATTTTTGACTTTCATATATCAATTTGCAAGTTTTTTGATAATGAAGAATTTCAATTAACAAAATGGCTTTCTCTACCAATAAGTGAAACTAAATTGATGGGATTCTAAACCTTAACACTAACTTGAATTCAATAATTTTACTTTAATTTAGCTATATTTAAATTAAGTGGAAGGTACTAGCTACTATGTAGCACTTGTTACATTTATAGAGGTATCTATTTCACAATAAGTTTCTCACAATTTTAAGTGAATGGTAGGGTGGAATATTCATAGTAGTTTCAGAGATCAAGGATTAAGATTTGTATCCAAGTTTCTATGTTCTTTTAATTAATTTATCTCAAATCACTTTATTAAAGAAAATGTCATATCAAAACATGTCATATTGGGCATGTGGTATTGATAAACCATGGTACTGAACACGATATTGTAAGAAGAACTATTTACAAGTTAAGAATTTTCATGATAAAGTGGGCATGAATGTCCATGGTTAATAATATTTTTTTTTAGTTAACTGGTATATTTATTTGTTTTATAATTAATGAAATTTAAATAAAGTATAATTTATTTATATTTTTTTTAAATATAGAAAATCGGGTGAAATGTATAATGGTGTAAGTGTTTTGATGCTTATCATGGATTGATACTTATATACATTTACCAAGAATTTAATCTATATGGATGCACTAATTATAAATAATAATAAAAAAGTACTATATACTCATTTTTAAAAATAATTCATGTCTAAATATAAATGGTGTATTACATGTGACATGGTTATGATTTGGTTTCTCTTGTGAATTGTTAGGTAAATTTGAGTCGGTGAAAGAAGTTAATATTATAAGATCAATAATGGTGGATTATGGTACTTGGTATTGTATGTAGTTCAAGTTATACTTGAGATTGCTGATCCATGATATTATATGTAGTTAAAGCCTTTAGAAAACTTGGCATTCTCTATTATAATGTCAGAGAGTTGGGCAGAAGGTTCACTTTATTGTCCACAGTTTTTTCCTAATTGGGGTTTTCCAAGGTAAATTATGGGTGTTGTTGTCTCATACTTAAATTAAAGAACTCTATTATTCACCAAAAAATGTGTGTAGTCAATACGTAGAGGGGCTTATATCAATGGATGGATGACATGCCTGGCCACAACATGAGATCATTGGTTCAAGAGGAAGATGTAGAGGAAAAGACCAAAGCCAAGGTAAACATAAAAAGGTCAAGATGTCTTTTGTGATGAAACGGCATGACAAGATAACTAGGTATGAGTGGGTGTGCACAAGTGAGAGAATGGTGGAATAAGTGCCAACACAGAAAAATGTCAAGTTTATTATGTTAATAGTGATAGTTTTACACATCTAGTATTAGTGGCCCATGGTATTATCTATAGTTAAAACCTTTTAACTACTTAGAGATTTTGCATCTTAATGTGTTATAATTAATAATATCTAGGTCAAATATATTGACAACTTTTATACTATTAATAATAAGATTGTTATTGAATAGTTTTTTACCTAATTAAAATTTCCAAAATAAATCTTGTATCAAGTTATTATAATATTATAATTATTTTTTTCACATTAAATTAATTTCTAACCTAAAAGAGGACAAAGTCAACGAGGACGCCTTTCAAATGGCCAGTTAGTTAGTTTGATATTATAGTGAGTATTAAGCTTTTAAAATAAAAATAATTATACATTTAAAATAAAATGGGAATAAAATATATCAAAAAAAAAAAGAAATTTTATAAATCTTATTAATTTTTAGAATATTTTAGTTTATCTATATATTTCATATTTTTTAAAATTAAATTAACTAAAACAATGCGTCTCAATAAAATCCTCTGATAGCCTCCTCAATAAGCATTCAACATGGTTGAGTAACCGAAATCAAGGTAATGCTCCTTGAATCAATTGGATTACATTCACTTCAACTCAAACATCTTCAAACTCTTTCTCCCTTCGTAGTAATTTAAAATCATCCATACGTAGACAAGATCATAATTGGTTAGCTTTTTTAGCGCATTAATCAAATTCTATATCAACACCCTCTTTTCGTTTTAAAGTAACCCTGATAACTTCGGTCCTAAAAATCAATTTTGGTTAATAAATAAATCCTTTTTGTTTGAGTGTTGGACAATGTATGAATACTAGATAGTTACCTATAGTTCCCATGTAAAAGCTACCTTGAATAAAGGTCTTCTCCCAAAATGTTTTTCTTAGAATTCCATGGAGTATTCAATGTCATATTTTACAAAAACTAAGCCATAAAGATTAATTAGTAGGGTTAGGTCATCAATATCAAATCCATATAATCAAATTTCAATGGCTAATTTGTTTGTAACAGGCTCATCCACATTTATGTCTTCCTCTTTCATCGCATTTTAACCTCTACCAAGTCCACAAATGAATTGGAAATTGGAGGGGAAAGCCTTATATCTATCTATCTATATATATATATATATATATATAATATATAATATATATATATCATATATATATATATGCACCCAATATGATACAATGAAATGGGAGGGATGATAGAGGGCTTCATGGCACCCTAAATTGATGATCACTTGTCCCCTTGTCCATAGGGACCTCGTGACATACTACCTCAACAACACCCGCGATATAGTCACCCATTTATAGATCTCTATTCTTACAACCTCATCACAAAAAATTTTAGGGGCGAAATTTCGCAAATGGGTTATTTTTTGGCCATTTCAAAAAAATATTCGCCAATTTGGTTAAAAATTCACCTATTTTTTACATATATGTGATTAAATGGATGATATTATCCAAAAAATTATCAATTTTAATTAGTGAATTACATGTTTTTTATTGAGTATTCACCTACATTCTATATGCATGAATTTTCAAACTAGAATAGTTGCCTATAATACTATATATAGGACAAATATTAAATCCTTAAAAAATACCCTAAACCACATGGACTAAAAGAGGGAACTTATTGTATGGATTTATTAACTTTAGGTTACATGAGCATCTACAAAATTTGATTGATGCACTATTCACATCACTAAAATCATATTTTTCATTTATTCAAAAGGGTATTCCTAGAATTCCTTGATTTGATACTTCACGAGAAAGGCCATTCTTCCCAAAAACATTAAAGGTTGTACTTTTTACATATTCCTTTTCCATTACTTGAGCACCTTCATTATTATTTCTTTATTGACTTATGTCTAAGAATCCACTATGGATAACCCTTTGATTCATGGATAATGATCTCACTTAGGCCTCATTTCATTATCATATAGGACAGTTTAACTTCCTTCGATTCATTGCATTTTCCTTTCATTCCCTAGAAATAGTCTATAAGACCACATTCTATTTGGTAGATAGATTAGCCCATCCAAAGTTTTCATTTCCAATCCACCAAGTGATATATCCTTCCTGCCATGGATGTCCTAGAATAATGACCCTTATTGCATTTTGGTGCTAATGTTGTGTCATTCCCCTTATAATTGAGAGTCCAATAAGTTTGCATCCCAGAGTTAAAATCACATTTATTATTATCCTCATGTTGAAAATCTTCCCCTCTAGACTCCTACATTTATGGTTGGTAGTTATTGAACTATCACATATCACAAGCCCTTCACTTCATTCATACCATGAAATTTCTTTATTTTTGTGCCACTCTTCTCCAACCCTGAAGGAGATTTATGTTAATTCCCCTACCCTTGATAACTTCCATTTATATTTTTCACCTTCAAAATTACCACCATATAGTTCTTTTATACAAAATTTATGTCTATATTATCCCTTTTTATCACCATTTCATTTCTCTCATGGGATTTCAACTTAATATTGTGTCTTTTGACACAATGGTTAGATTCATTGTATCCTCTAAGTACTCATTTTGAAATATTAGTATGCCATGCTTTCTACTTTAGTACTACACATAATTCATATTCTTTTGACACCCCTTTTTGATACATTATGAGGAAATCATTTACCTAATTCTCATGTTGACACCCCTTTTGAAATTAAAAGAGGACTCTATGATATTGTAGTACTTGGTTTAGTTTGTGGCAGAATCCATATGTTTCCATTATTTAGAGCATCTACAATAAGGGAATTTTATGTCATAAGGATTTTTGTAAGTTCCATTGTACATCATATTGAAGTTTGGTAATGTTTCATGTGGTATAAGGGACTACTTTATTTTGCATCTATACTTTTTTTTTTCTCTCTCATTTATTTCATGTGGTATACTGGGGTTTTATGCGATTTGGATCTATCTTTAAAGTGTGTTTTATGCTTCAATCTCTATATTTTATTATATATATCAACCTATGTATTCAGAAATTTGAAAACCATTTCTATTAATTTCCTACGACAATTTTCATTTATACAAAAAATAACTAATGAAAACTTTTGTAAGTATTGATTTTCAAATCTAATGGGAAAATAGTTTAATAAAAAACACATAATATGTAAATTATTATAAAGACTTATAATTATGAAAACATGTATGAAAAGTACTTGTAGATGATCTGTAACCAATCCTAGTTGCTATGAATGATGTATATTAAATTCTATTTAAAATGACATTTGAAATTATGGTTTATAGCGCGAAAAATCCAATTCTAAAAAGTGTAAATAATATAATTGAAAATTGAAAAACTAGATTTGTAAAACTAGATTTTATATTTGGGTTTACAAAATCAATATTCGGGACATTTATGTTTTAAAGTGAAAATGAATATTCAAATTATAAATGTGAAAATTTAGATTCTAAACATGGAAATACGCAATCAATTTTGCAATTCCGATACTTAGTATTGACACATTGTGAATTGGATTTTGCATCTTAGAAACCCAAATTTCTCCCTTCGAAAATTTACTAATCTCAACCTATCTCTAAAGGGGATTATACTTTATTCCAAATATAATGAAATTGAGGTTCATCCCCCTATATTTCGAGGGAGTAGCTCTATCCTTAGGGTTCAAGTAAAATCCTTGTGCTTCATATTAAAAATGGAATAGTGATTATCTCATCATATTTCTAATGACAAGTTGTAATAAATTTAACCCATATTTCCTTGGAGTAGGTCTATCCTTATATGTCACCTTCATAAACTCTCTATGGGTTCAATTAAAATCCTTGTGCTTCATATTAAAAAATGGAATAGTGATTATCTCATCATATTTCTAATGAAAAGATGTAATAAATTTCACCTATAGGATAAATTTCAAAGGTTTTTCTACTTGGGCTTTATATGAAAAGGTGGAATAGTGATCATCTCCTATACTTGTACATTTTTCTAATGACTAGATGGAGTAAATTTCACCCATGGGCTAGTTTTCTATGGTTTTTTCTAAACAAATTATCGGATTTTCATTATTTTGAAAAATGATTTGCTCAAATTTTGTAAAATAAAGTTATTTTATTTTAAAAATAACCACAATTTTATAAAAAATACATAAAATTCTTACAAACTTGAATGCTTGGACAAAAATATCACCAAAATATTTAGAATTTGCATAGTAAGGATTAGTAAGATTAGCCAAGGTTTTTATATTTTAAGATAAATTTCCATCTTGAAAAGTATCCCTACTAATGACCTTACTTTCATTGTTAGTGAACCCCAACTTATAACTGATGTGAAATCCATCGTTAAAAAGAACTTTGAAATAATAGAATTAGAATTTTTTGTCATTCCAAAACTAATTATGTGTGTATCCTTCTTCACCACATCTATATGGATGATTATAAGCCAATCCTAGCTATATTTTATTTTGGATTTAGTATTTTTTCCACCTACACCTCACCTAAAGTGGAAGGCACTTTGTACAAGCAAATACTTGAAACCTTTTGTATTTTCCTAACTTAACATATCCTTTGATGTTGGTGTCATAGATTTTTATATGAAAGATAAGTACGACTATCAATAGAAAATAGAAAAGGATAAAATTTGATATATATGAGGTAAAATTAAATTTGATATACAATATAGTGAAGGGAATCTACTATGCTAGTTGTTTTATAAATTTTTACTAGTTGAGCATTGAAGGTCCACTATATTTTATGTCTTTAACTTGGCCGAAAACTTGTCCATTGGAATTACAAGAAACTAAATTCTCTTTCTTCCACAAAACAAAAGTATTTATTGGCAGATCATGTGAGTTAAAAACGTTTTTGGCTTTGACATATCCTTTCAATGTTTTGATTCAAGTAGTAGTATTAAAGCACTTTAAAATGTGATATCTAATATTCCATTCGGATCACCAAGGAGCTTCTTCAATATCAACACAAAAAACACATTTAGGTGAGTGTGCAATTCATTCACAAGGTTCTTTAGGCACACCCTTGATCTTTGATATCACCTTGTAGATGTATAAGTTTCTAACATTTTCAGTAAGACTATCACAGAAATAGAGTTCTTAAAGGATCTATATATCTTAGGTGTTTAGTAAGTTTTCATTAATAAGTGATATTGTTAATGCCTCCTTCCTTCTCTTTTTTCCACACTGTAATTGCTTCAATCCTACCCGAAGTTGTTCTTAAATGGGGATGAGTTACTTAAGGTCAATTATGGCTAATATAAAATTATGCTAATTGATGCAGGAGAATCTAGCTTAGGCACCATGACCGGGTGTCGGTCTCTGCCGGGTTGAAAAGTTGAGTTGACATTTTGTTTATATTTTATGTTAGTTTGTCGGAATAGGAGGTAGGATTTTTGTTTCTAACTTAATCTCTGAATTAGTCAAAGGTAGTTTGATCGGTTAGGGTTATTACTTGTCTATCTTTAATAAACCATGGATTAATAATTGTATTGTTATTCTAAAAAGAAAAAAAAAAACAAATGTGTCCAAAAGGAAAATCTTGTCATAAAGACAAAACTGAATGCTTAATAGCCATGTAAATGTAAAGTCTACAACTAAAAAGTAACTGTACAGTTTCATTAACTGTGAACAAGAAACATATAAATGTAACAGTGAAAGTCATGTACGGGGTTTAACACTTCTTGCACTCGAATAATAACAATAATATTGAAATCAATTCAGTCCATCTGTATGTCCTACTGTATTTTTATTGTGTTTTGTAATTAATGAGCATCTGAACAGACAACATACTGTTCACAGGCCATTATGTATAATTCTCTTTGTTTTCCCTGAGAAAAAGAACCAGTCCTAACAGCGAGACAAAAGAGCAGATGCCAAAACGAGGGCTTACATTTCCATTGAAGCAAACAGCGAAGACATAAAAGGAGTGACACAAATAAATTCCAGTACGGGCCAAACATCCACAGGCTAGATGAAATTTTCTATTTTTTAAAATTGATTGTCAAACAAATTACCAGAGCAACTACAACATTCTCTCATGTTCGTATGAAACATCACAAACATAGCTGAAAAAAAATAATTGTAGTCCATGTGTAGAATCTAGAGCAAACCAAAAGAACGACAACCTAATCGCATAAATGACATTCAGGTAAACCAAACCCAATTTTCTTTCCTAAAGTTCTTTTCTTCAAAATTGCAAAAACAAGTGTATAAAAATACATAGTAGCACTGCAAGATAAAACAAAGACAATCGTAAAGCCGGTGGATGACAAACCCTGGGTGAGGGTTTCAAAAATTATTTCATACATAGCAACAGATGTATAAGCCAATGGACGACAAACCCTAGGTGATGGTTTTGAGAATTGCGTTCATACCCAACAAATTACAATAAAAAGTCACCAAATAGTGGAAGCCCAGGACAACAAGACAACCAGGACGCTACTTACAGCCGAGAGCCATTTGACAAGCATTGAGGGGTGATAAACCCTCACAACCAGAAGCCTATTCTAAAAATGGAACGAAGACTAAAGGAAATTCATGTTGAGAGAGCCTACCAGACGAAGACCAAAGCATTCATTACCAAAGACCTCCAACCACAAACCCTCAACACCTGCAAAGAAGTCGATACATACGTGTTAGAGTCACATTATCATGGAAGTGGAACTACAGTGCACGAAAAATAAATAAGAGAAGTTGTATTTAACTTACCCGATGGATTGCAGTGAGAACCGAGGACAAACTTTCCACCCACGGGTTTAGACCAACTACGTAGATGAATGAGAAAACAGGTTAGGAGCTGAGGAAAGAAAACCACAAATTGAATCAAGGAAAAAGGGGCTACTTGCATTGAAGCCGAGGATGGAAGGGTGCCATCATTTCAAGCCTAAACACAAGCCAACCACTGAGTTGCAAACAAGAACATGATATATCAAACTACAACTCGGAACATGATGACTTATTGAGCCAAAAGTGGGAAAACAAATACAGATAACCACTTACCCAGGCGATGACATGAACATCCACAATTACCCAACGAACCAGGCTAGAGACTACCCACACAGACATAAAGAAACTAGCACAAAAGTTACCAAGAGGCACGCCCAGAACTTGCAGCAAGGCTGCATACCTAAGTCGCAGAGCATAACAGAACAAACCCTCGGCAAGCATAATGAAAATGACCAAGTGAACGACAGAGGGGGAGTTTTGGCATAGAAAGGAGCGGGAAACGCGACCCGAGGCGAGTACACAATCTTAATTGTGAAATTGATTGCCACCTAGCCAGTCCCCAAAATATCTGATGGTTTGATCCTCACACATGTCATCACAATTGTAATGTTTATGCAATCATATAATCAACTAAATAATCATTTAATCACCTAGAGGCCGAACAGTGTTGGGCTGGTCCCATCATAGTGGTATCAGAGCAGGTGAAATTGATTGAAGAAATGGAGAGAGGAAGGTGAGGTCGTGGTAGAGGTGCTCGAAGGATAGCAGAGGAAGGACTGAGAGAGGAGATCAGGATTCTTATTGCCCGTTTGGAGGCAGTAGAGGTAGGGAGAAGAAGAGACCCGGAGGTAGGCGATGACAACGAAGAGGAATCTGAAGCAGCAACAGATGGACCAGATGGTGAGACCCCAAAAGTGAGACTGTTGAGATTTGTTTTAGTGGAAAGTAGTATACCCAAACCAGAACTCCCAACCTATGACAGCAACCTGTTCATAGAGGTTCTATTGGATTGGATCAGCGAGATGGATAAGTATTTCGAGTGTGAGGAAGTCAACGAAGACCTCAAAGTTAAGTTCGTTGTGATGAAATTGAAGGGACACATAGCCTTGTGGTGGGATAGTGTCCAAATGGAGAGAAGGAGATTGAACAAGTTGCTGATCAAAACTTGGTCAAGGATGGTGGCCAAGTTTAAGGGCATATTTCTGCCGAAAGATTATCAGATTGCACTATACATACAAGTGCAGAATCTGAAACAGAAAGAAATGACGGTAAGGGAGTACACAGAGGAGTTCTATCGAGTGAACTTAAGAGCCGGATATACAGAGGATACCACCGAAAGGACAGCCAGGTACGTAAATGGCTTAAGACTAGAAATTTTAGATGAAATTTTTATTTTGTCTCCAAAGAACATTGAAGAAGTGTATCAAAGTGCGTTGAAAGCTGAAGAGAAAATTACTAGAAGGCGGAATGCCCAGAGAGGACGAGGAGCCGGCAGGTAGAAAGGCTAGTCATATGGCAGAGGGCGGACTGCTAGTAATAATGAGGAAGGCAGCATTTCCAGAGCTTCTAGATCAATGGACAGATGTGATAATGCGAGAGGTGGTAGGTAATCCCAGCGAGGTAGGGGAAATGGCCGAGGTAGAGGTGCTGGTTATCAATGTTACAGGTGTCATAAATGGGGACATAGATAATTTGAATGTCTAGAGATAGATCAAGCTGGACAGAGGGGTGCATATGTTACACAACCGGAGGAAGCAGCGGTACTCCCCAAGAAGAAAAAAATGCTCCAGAGATAGGGGAAGCCCTGGTGCTGAACAAGGTGTTGTTAAAACCAGCCAAGGAGGTTATTGAACAAACACAGTGGAAGGCTTTGTTTAGAACAATTTGTAAGTCACATGATAAGTGTTGTAAGTTAATTATTGATAACGGTAGTACATATAACTTGGTGTCCACAGAGATGGTGGAAAAGTTGAAATTGAAGCGGTTGAAACATCCCACCCCTTACAAAGTCTCATGGCTGCAAAAAGGCCATCAGTTGCTGGTGGATGAATAGAGCAAGGTGGATTTTCAAATAGGTAGATACAAGGATAAAGTCATTTGTGACATCATGTCGATGGATGTATGTCACATACTGTTGGGAAGGCCTTGGCAGTACAACAGAAAGGTGGTGCATGATGGATTGATGAACTGTTATAAGTTTGTCAAGGATGGAATCAAGCATACGCTTGTGCCCATCAAGGAGGAAGGGATAGCAGGGACAAGTGAACTAAGAGCATTGTTGGTTAGCGGAAAATAGTTTATGAGAGAAGTTGAGGACAGTGAGATGGGTTATGCAGTTGTAAAGACAAGAAAAACAGTGTTGTTGCATACAGAGGTATCAGATTTACCTCCAGAAATCCAGCAGATGTTGCAGGAATTTACAGACATAGTGGTGGATGACTTTCCAGACAAATTACCCCCCAAAAGAAGCATAAGTCATCATATTGACTTCATACCAAGAGCTAGTTTTCCGAACAAAGCAGCATACCGAATGAGCCCTGAGGACAATGAAGAGATTAGGAAGCAGGTACAAGAACTGCTAGATAGAGGATTGATAAGGGAAAGTTTGAGCCCTTGCACAGTCCCAATGGTTCTTGCCCCCAAGAAGGGAGGAGAGTGACGGATGTGTGCAGACTCGAGGGCCATCAACAAAATCACCATCCAGTATAGGTTTCCACTGCCATGGATGGATGACATGATGGATTGTTTAAGCGGGGCAATATATTTCTCTAAGATAGACTTGAAGAGTGGGTATCATCAGATCCAAATACGAGAGGGGGACGAGTGGAAGACAACTTTTAAGACAAATGAGGGACTGTATGAATGGCTGGTCATGCCATTTGGACTGAGAAATGTGCCCAGTACATTTATGAGGCTAATGAATGAGATGCTGAAGGAGTACATCAGAAAATTTGTGATAGTGTACCTGGACGACATACTAATTTTCAGCAGGACAAGGGAGGAGAACCTTCAACATGTTCGGAAAGTGTTGGAAAAATTACAGCATAATAAATTGCTAATAAATTTGAAGAAATGTACTTTTTTGCGGAAGGAATTGATTTATTTGGGCTTTGTAATAGCAGAAAATGAATTGAAGATGGATCCAGAGAAGGTTGCGGTGATATTTAACTAGCCATCTCCGAAAAATTTATTTGAGGTACGAATGGACTAGCGAGTTTTTACCGAAAATTCATAACGAATTTTAGTGAAATTTGTGCACCTATGTTGGAAACCATTAAAAAGGCCAGTCAAGATTTTCAATGGATGGATGCAGTGGAGAGAAGTTTCCAACTATTAAAGAGAAATATCACAGAGAGGCCGATCCTGAGATTGCCAGACTTCAAGAAGCCTTTTTAGGTTTGCTGTGATGCTAGCGGTACGGCTATTGGAGCTATAGTCAGCCAAGAGGATAAGCCTGTGGCATTCTTCAGCGAGAAGCTAAATGAAAGCAGACAAAAATATTCATCTTATGAAAAGGAGTTCTATGCTGTTATACAAACATTAAAACACTGGAGGCATTATCTGCTGGGAAACAAATTTGTGTTGTTTTTAGATAATTCTGCACTACAATATGTTATGCAACAACACAAGCTGGACCACAAACATCCCAAATGGGTGGAGTATTTGTAGAGTTTCAACTTTGTGTTGAAACATATCAGTGGGCAGGCCAACAAGGTGGCAGATGCATTGAGGAGGAGAGCTTTACTTCTGCAGGAGAGTACTGAGTAAGTGATGGGTTTTGAGCACTTAAAGGATTTATACCAGACTGATACAGATTTTAAAGAAGCCTATGAGGCATGTCAGAATCCCTTGGTGAGAGATAACAGTCCATGGTTGGACTACAACTTACAAGAGAAACTGTTGTTTAAGGGAGGACAGCTATGCATACCTCACTGCTCAATGAGAGAGAATATTATTCGGGAGAAGCATAGTGGAGGTCTAGCTGGACATTTTAGCATGGACAAGACACTTGAGCAGCTTAGACATTTCTACTTTTGGCCAAAGATGTGGAGGGATGTACAACGATTTGTGACCAGATTTAAAGTGTGCCAGTTGGTGAAGGGTCACAGTCAAAACACAGGACTGTACATGCCGTTACCTATTACAGGCAGGCCATGGGACTCAGTCAGCTTGGACTTTGTCTTGGGTCTACCTAAGACACAGCGAGGTTATGACTCGGTGATGGCAGTAGTGAACAGATTCTCAAAGATGGCACATTTCATCCCTTGCAGAAAAACCAGTGAAGCCACTCATGTGGCCCACTTGTTTTTCACAGAGATTGTCAGGTTACATGGGTTGCCTAAGTCTATCCTTTCAGACAGGGATGTGAAGTTTACAGGCCACTTTTTGTAGGAATTTACAGGGTAAGTTCCTCAGACAGAACACCAAAAGGACACCGCTCATAAACAGATCACAGATCAATACACCAGTATTTTGACGTGGTTAAAACCCTCAGAGAGGGAAACAGTCCACGGCCTGTGCCAACGTGGCTACTACAGGCAATTTATTAAAAAAAGAATGAAAATTTACATAAGCTTCTCTCATGCACGCTTAACCTACAAATGACCCTCCATGCGCTTTAAATAGAATTCATGGACCAATCGGGTGTCAAGCCACGGATCAAGTGTCGGTAATACCGAGGAGAGAAAGAACCGTCGGATCACTACATATCGTGACCGTCGGATTGTCGGATTGTAAGTTACAAAATGTCCAACGGTAAAGAAACACACTTTACTTAACTCTATACCTAACTCTATAATAGACCAAGTTGAACTTAACTATTTCCTATGTGTCAGAATATCCTAACATCCCCCTTAAGAAAAACTTGGGATAGGATTGAAGGATTTACAAATATGACACAATAGGAGAAGGAAGGAGGCACTAGAGCCTATCCCCCCTTAGTGACAACTTCCTGAACTCCAAGCATATATCGAAGTTTAGTGAACTTCGCCCTGTGAGAGCCTTTGTGAAGATCTCTGCAACCTGATCATCTGTTGAACAATATTGCACTTCAAGAACATGGTCATGAATGAGCTTTCTGATGAAGTGCATGTGAAGTTCAATGTGTTTGCTGCGCTGATGCTGAACTGGATCTTTGCAAAGCTGAATGGCATTTGATTATCACACCAAAGTGTAGTCGGATGCTGCTGCTCACCAAACTCTGATAGGATCTGACGAAGCCACAAAGCTTCCTTACTAGCCTCCACGGCACCACGATACTCTGCTTCTGCTGAAGAAAGAGAAATGGAAGCCTGTTTCTTACAAGCCCATGTAATAGGTCCTGAACCAAGAGTGAACACATAACCAGCAGTAGACTTCCGATCACCAGGGTCACCAGCCCAATCAGAATCAGTGAAACCAACCAATAGAGGAGATGCTTCAGCACTATAATGAATCCCAAACTCAACTGTACCTCAAACATAACGAAGTATTCTTTTAGCTGCTTTCCAATGACTTTCACGGGGTTTTTGCATAAAACGAGCAACAAGGCCAACAACAAAGGAAAGGTCAGGACGAGTATGGGTTAATACAAGAGTTTTCCTAGAAGTTGACGGTATAAGGTAGCATCAAATTCAGGAGAAGTACAAGAGACTGAAAGTTTGACTCCAGACTGAAAGGGAGAAGGGGCTGGCTTACAATCTTCCATGTGAAAAAGACGAAGATAACAGGCATACTTGGATTGGGAGAGGAAAATACCTTCTTTGGATTGCAAGACTTGAAGACCAAGAAAATAATGTAAATGTCCTAAGTCTGTCATTTCAAACTTCTTT
>APFE030678775.1:507860-530398 GCA_000404065.3 Pinus taeda
ATTGTTGGGTTGTGTTATATTCTTTCCACATAGTTAACAGGGGGTTTGAGGGGTACTCGTAACCCCACTTTATGGGGTCCGGGGTAGCGCCCTGGAAAATTTTAGTTTTGGACCCTATGTTACGTTGGGTGGACCCACCTATGGTTTTGTGCATGATTTTCACACATGTTTTTTGGATGCGATGGTTTTCGGTCCATGGTATTGGATGCTTCAACATGTATAAATATGTATTGTAGCATTGAAAGGAATATAATGAAAAATCAAGCTGGTAGTCTCGGTTATGAGATCCAGTGGAAAATCTCTGTGTATATGTGTTTTATGTGTTATGCTCTCGCATTTTTATTTTTCTTGTGATTTAAAATTCGTATGCAGGTAATTTCTGTACGGGGTTAAAATCTACAATAGGTTCCGATCACTAGCTAATTAAGCTTGAAATAGCCTTGAACAATCTGAATAAAAAGAGGCCCTTCCATCTTGAATCCTTTTGGATTAGAGCTCTAGACTTCTTAGACAAAGTAAGGAGCTGGTGGCAGGAAAGCAGGAGGGGAACAGAAGGCCGCAGCAAAATGCACTCATTTCAGCTCAAACTCAAAGAAATAAAGAGCAAAATCAAGAAATGGAATAGGGAAGAATTCGGTAATATCCAGTAGGAGCAAGGAGAACTCCAGTCTAGATTGGAAGGAATACAACAACAAATCATCAAGGATGGATGAAATGAGGAGCTAGCTGAGGAGGAAGGTAGGGTAATCAATCAATTGGAGGAAAGGCAAAAACAAGAAGAAATTATGTGGAAACAGAAATCTCGTGTCCAATGGTTAAAAGAGGGGGAAAAGAATTCCAAATTCTTCCATAAAGCAATGCTGAACCACCGAAATCACAACAAAATCTTCTCCTTGAAAGACAGCCAGGGAAACAGAGTGACGCAGTAGAAAGAAATGGAACGGCTCTTGGTGGAGCATTTCAAAGACATCCTTACAGAACCAAATGCCAATAGAACCAAGGAAATAGACAAGGTTTGCCAACATATCCCTAAGAAAGTTACCAGAGAACAAAATATGGCTCTGCTCAGGGTAATCACCAAGGAAGAACTAGAGGAAGTGGTCAACAAAATGCCAAAAAATAAGGCCCCGGGTCCGGATAGCTTTACCATTGAGTTTTACTAGGCTGCTTGGAGTTTTATGGGAAATGACTTGCTATACTTAGTGGAGGAATCTAGGTGTTAAAAACATATGCACTAGGGACTGAATGCCACTTTCTTGGCTCTGATCCTGAAGAATGGCAGCTCGGACAAACTGTAGGGATTCAGGCCTATATCCCTATGTAATGTAGTTTATAAAATTCTAGCAATAGTTATGGTAAACAGATTCAAGCCGATCCTGCCGGATCTGATTGCATCGGAGCAAACAGGTTTCGTCAAAGGGTGGCAGATTACAGATGGAATTATTGTGGCCCAGGAAGTGATACACTCCTTGAAACATTCCCGTAACCCAGGTATGCTTATCAAATTAGACTTGGCTAAGGAATTCGACCGCCTAAGCTGGGGGTACTTGGAAGGCAATCTCAAAGCCCATGGATTTGAACAAAGATGGATAAAATGGATCTTGTCTATGGTTGGAACCCTGGTGATGCCAGTTATGTTAAATGGTACCCCCACCAAAGCCTTCAATCCCTTGTAGATGACGTGATGTTATATGGTCAAGCCACACTGAAAGAGGCCCAAAGATTTGTTAAAACTTTATCTGAATTTAACCAAGCTTCTGGGACGGATATTACTAAGGATAAATCTGAAGTGTTTTTCTTTAACACCTCGCAGGCTGCCCAAAGATTCTTGGCACGCACTATGGGCTACAAAATTGGAACATTCCCATCAAAATACCTAGGTATTATGCTGCATGAGCACCAATACAGGGCAACTAATTGGGAACCTTTAATTAAAAAAATCAGGAACAAGATGGAAAACTTGACCTTTCACTCGCTGAATGCCCCCAGCCGGCTAATTCTATTGAAAGTTGTTCTGCAGGCTATACCAATCTACTAGATGTCGTGCCAAGCTATCCCAAAGTCTACAAGCCAAAATCTGGTCGGTTTGTTCAAGAAATTTCTTTGGCGGGGAACTAGCAAGACCAGAAAGTGGGGCTTAATTTCATAGGAATGGCTAAGTAGGCTCTCCAAAGATGGAGGTCTAGGGTTAAGGGACCCCTTCGTCCTTAACCAAGTAATGGGTGTGAAGCTCTAGTGGAGGTCGACTCAGGGTGGCCATGATCTGTGGAAGGTGATCTGGGAAAGGAAATATGAGGCGACAGGGTAACCTGAAGGAAGACTGAGAAGCCGGACGAAGGTCAGAGGTTCCACAATCTAGAACCTGACGAGGGGCAACAAAGATATGATAAGAGATTATAGTTTTTGGGAGATAAGAGCAGGAGATAAAGCTAGGTTCTGGGAGGAATCATGGCAGCAACGCAAAAGGCTCATCCATAAGGAAAACCTTCAAGCCATCCATGCTTTCATGTCTCACGCTGAGGCGATAACTGTCAGCAAATTTTGGAAACCAGGGGAAGGAGGATATTGGCCCAATTGGAAATATAAAGAATACTGGGAAAGGGCCCCTGAAACAGACAGATGGCATGAGTACTACAAAGAGATGGCATCCCGTAAAGTGAGCAGGAAAACAGGATCTGATATTCTAAGATAGGGAAACCGAATTCAGGGCAATTTCTCAATAGCAGAAGCCTATTACCAAAAAGCTAAACAAAATCAACAGGTGGAGACAAAAAGATGGAAAATCTATGGAAAATCAAACACTTGTCGAAAGTGTCATTCTTTGTTTAGACTATGCTACATGGCAGAGCGCTTACGTGGGACCAGATGTAGAGGAAGGTGCGCCAAGGTCCATCCCACTGTGCGCTCTGTAATTCACAGGAGGAGACTATGGAACATTTGCTGAACCGATTCATAGTAAGCAATACCATGTGGGAAAGCCATTTCAAAATGTTTGAGAACCATCATAGAAATTACCAGAACATCGTAAACACCATAGAAAACCGCCCGAGGAAACCTTACCAAAATCTGGTGGTCAATCGAGCATGGCTACTTTCCGCCGGTTTCTTGCTCTAGAACATTTGAAAGGCACGGAATGGTGTAATATTCAAGGTAGAAAACCGAACTCTAGCAAACATATGGGAGAAAACCACCAGGAACATGAGAGAAACAATCTTAATGAAAATATGGAAGGACGAAGACTGGCAGGCATCGCAAACGGAGGAGGAAATCCTGAAAAGACTAGAGGTAAACCAGAGTATGGTAAGTGGGGGTGTCAAAAGAAAATTCCATGTAAGAGAGGTGGTAGAAAGAAACCGGTATCGCCATCCCCCGTAGGAGTTCATAAAACTTAATTCCGATGGTGCCGCAAAACATAACTTGGGTGAGGCAGGTATCAGGGGAGTCTTCAGGGATGACAGTGGTAAAACCCTGAGAACCTTTGCAATGGACTGCGGGGAGGCCACTAACAATGAAGTGAAAATGTATGCTTTGAAACGAGGCTTGGCAATCGCGATACAGGTAAAATTCAAGAGCCTCCAAATTGAAGGAGACTCAAAGTTGGTGGTGGACATGGTAAGGAAATTACAACAGCAAAAACTAGTGGAAAAAATCAGCAAGAGCTGGAGAACGGCGTGGCTCGTTGGAGAAATAGGGAAACTCCTAACCAGAATTGACTACCTAATTCCATCACATGTTAGGCGACCGGGAAACAAACCGGTTGACTGGTTAGCGAACTGGGGCAGTCAGAATCGAGGTAAGGTGATAGATAGTGAAGGCCTGGCGCAGCTACTCTCAGAGGAGCGTGACCAACTTCAACAACCACTCGACGTCGATAAGGGTGGTAATGGCATGTCCGAGGTGAATGGCCAGGATCAGGCAGCTCGCAGCACCTGCGGGAAAAGACTGCAGTGGGTGGGGATGGACAACATATTCATGGGAAAGGATAGGTGTAATATGAATGATGGAGCTAGGCAGATGACGGGGCAAGGTAGGACAGGTCGAGGTGATAGGGAAGAAGCGAGAATCGAGACATCTTCAAGGGAAGATCTGGAGCTAGTATGGGAAGTCAGGATAGATTGGAGAGGAAGGACGACAGGTGGCATAAGGGGTACAGAAAGGATACGACAGGAGCAGCCGGGAGAATATTGGAGTTATGAAGCATAAAGAAGGACAGACAAGTTTTGCCACATCCCGAGGCAGGGACGCAGGGATGATAGCCGGAGAATTAAATGGCCAAGAGGCGGTATGGTTGAGAGGACAACAGACAGATAACAAACAATAGCCCGAGGTGGCAGATGGAACGCTCATGCAGTTTGGCAAGAAACATGAAAGAAAGAGGAAAGGCGGAAGTGCGAATCAGCGACCAGCCCTCATCCTTGGCTTTGACAAGGAAAGGTGGTATGTTTCCTCACGTCCCTGTCTTCTTGGCCTTATGTTAGCTAGAAATCGAATTGTATGTGCTTTTCTAGACCTGTCCCGCCACAATAAGCAGTATATCAGTAGTAGGATAGGTAGAGGCCACCCCGGCAATGATTTGATTCACCCCTCTCCCTCCAGAGCAGGGGAGGTCTTAGGAGGTGAAAATTTCGGTTCCCATCGGGAGGCTCAAACCATGCCGAGAATAGAGAGGTGGGAGGGGAGGGTGGCATTGTCGGGTCTCGTCACGCTCTAAGACAGGCACCGGAGCCCTACCCATGTCTGTACTCCAGATATCTCCTGAGGTGCCAAGCCCGGAAGCTCTCCCCATCAGATGGCTAGGTCCACTGTGTTTAGCCAAGCTAGCCAGTGTGAGGTACCAAGGGAAGTAGAGAGAGGTTGGAGGGACATGCACTGCTTAGCAGGAAAAGTCGTGTTATGGCCCCGGACTGCAAGCCAGAAACACCCTTGGGACCACCATGCTAAAGCTAGGGGGTAAGCGAGTGGATTTTAGCAGAATTACAATTTAAAGGTACTGACTTGTGGTTTGCTGTTGTGCTAGGTAGGAAAGTCCCAATAAAATCAAGGCCTCACGACCACACCAAGATGGCACTGAAGAAAGAAAAACCAGCTAAGACCCAGGAAGAAGGCACCAGTAGCAATCTGAGGAAAAGGGGCAGGAAGCTGGACTTAGAAAAGAGCATGTTCATGATAAATGCGTATATGGTCGGAAATTCCTCGGAGATCTGCACTCAAATAAATGGGTGGGAGCGGGAGCTAATGGCAATTAGTGAGAATAAGGAAATCCCCCACGGGGAATGGGAGGATCTCATCCCGAACCCAAGAAACACAAGAAGCAGAAGCTCTATGTTCAATAAAACGCTTGAGCAGTACTGGATAATGAAACATGTGGTTGCATGGGCTATGGAGATGAATCAGGCTGTCCGTGAAGAAGAGGAGGAGGAATGTAAGCACACATAGGAACAGGTTAAAAGCCAGATAATGGAGAAAACAAGAAAACTAAAAAATACCATCCTAAAAGAGATCGCGGTTGTCCAAGTCCAGGCAGCGAGAAACCACCTGTTGCTTAAGAACATGGAGCAAATGTTGCAGGAACTAAAATGGGTCATGGAGCAGAAGAAGGTGAAACCTGGGATCAGCGCCACAATGCCCGCCCCTGTCAATTCGTCAGACGAGGATTAACAGAGCTAAGTCTTTAAATTTTGTTTAAAATGGTTAAAACAGAACTATGCTTGGTTGTTAAGTTATGCTCCTGTAGCTAGATTAGTTAGAAGTAGTCAAAAGCATGGTTATGATAGGATGAAGGAGAAAAACATTTTTAAATTTTGGTCTGGTTACAAGGCTGACAGGTGGTGGTCTGGTTTCCTGTGGGCAGACTAGCCACCTGAACTTTAGTCTGCTATAATTTTGTTTTCGTAATATGGAATGAGGAATGCCTAAGTTTAAAACAAAACAAAAAAAATTGCAAAAACAAGTGTATAAAAATACATAGTAGCACTGCAAGATAAAACATGGACAAGTGTAAAGCCAGTGGATGACAAACCCTAGGTGAGGGTTTCGAAAGTTGTTTCATACATAGAAACAGACATATGAGTCAGAGGACGACAAACCCTAGGTGAGGGTTTTGAGAATTGTGTTCATATCCAACAAATTATAGTAAAAAATCACCAGATAGTGGAAGCCCAGTACAACAAGATGACTAGGACGCTACTTACAACTGAGAGCCATTTGACAAGCATCGAGGGGTGACAAACCCTCACAACTAGAAGCCTATTCTAAAAAAAAAACGAGGACTAAAGGAAATTCATGTTGATAGAGCCTACTGGATGAAGACCGAAGCATTCATTGCCAAAGACCTCCAACCGCAAACCCTCAACACTTGCAAAGAAGCTGATACATAGGTGTTAGAGTCACATTATCATGGAAGTGAAACTACAATGCACGGAGAATAAATAGCAAAAGTTGTATTTAACTTACCTGAGGTATTGCAGTGAGAACTGAGGACAAACTTTCCACCCACGGGATTCGACCAACTGTGGAGACGAAGGAGCAAATAGGTTAGGAGCCGAGGAAAGAAAACCACAAATTGAATCAAGGAAAAAGGGGTTGCTTTCATTGAAGCCAAGGATGGAAGGGTGCCATCATTTTGAGCTTGAACGCAAGCCAACCACTAAGTTGCAAACAAGAACATGATATACTAAACTACAACTCGGAACACGATGACCTGTTGAGCCAACAACGGGAAAAAAATATAGATAACCACTTACCCAGGTGACGGCAGGAACATCCAAAATTGCCCAACAAACCGGGCCAGAGACTACCCACACAGACCTAAAGAAACCAACACAGAAGTTACCAAGAGGTGCGCCCAGAACTTGCAACAAGGCTGCATACCCAAGTCACAGAGCATAGCAGAACAAACCCTTGGCAAGCACAATGAAAATGACCAAGTGAATGGCAGAGGAGGAGTTTTGGCATAGCAAGGAGAGGGAAACACAACCCGAGGCGAGTACACAATCTTAATTGTGGAATTGATTGCCACCTAACCCATCTCCAAAATATCCGATGGTTTGATCCTCACAAACGTCATCACAATTGTAATGTTTATGCAATCATATAATCAACCAAACAATCATTTAATCACTTAGAGACCGAACAATGTTGGGCTAGTCCCATCACAAATGTGTTATTTTAGCATGTCTCTTTAATATGGTTTAATATTTTTCTAATCTCATAATCACAACCATTTTTTATACATGAATGGTTCCATGATGGAAATATCTCCTTGGTTTTAGAAACATTGGATCCATCACATCACATTATATTACTCCATGATATCTATTTAAATAGCATAACGTATCACTTGTTACTGATATGGTGAACGAAATTAATATAAAATATTATTTTTGAAAGAATTAGTTGTTCCAAGTGATGATGTTGGTTGGAGCTATGGACTCTTTCCCTCGTTGAAGGTCTTAGCAATCCAAAACACACTAAACTTTGCTTTGCTAAGCATATATGATTTTTTTAAGATATTCAACTTATATGGCTATACCATATTTTTAGATCACTATCAACTATTGAAATATAGTTTTGAATGTTCTTAACTTGAATTAAGTGACAACAATGAGTGATCAAGTTCACCTGGGATGTAAGAAGACTTTATCATATTTCACTATTGACATTTGTCTAAGAAATTTCAATGGAAGAGGAGGTGGAGGTCTCAAGAATGTCAAGACATCCACAACCTTTTCTACAAACCTTTGCTAGAAAAACAAATTCATAGAGAATTATGGCCTTATCATCTTATCACCCATTATAGGCATAGTACAACAAATTGTCACCATTGTTTGACTTGAATTAAGATTGTTGGCAAGAACATTTGGATAAACAACATAGATTAGCATAGATGTTGAAAGAAAGGATAACTTTGTAAAATTTTTCCCATTAATGTTGGTTAACAATGCCCCTTACATCAAACTATTGATGTTAAGAAATGTTGATTCAACAGATCATATGTAACTTTAGAAAAAAACTCCAGCAACATATAAATATTAAAATTATATGAATTTTGTAGTGTCATTAATGTTTACTTACAAACATTAAATTATGATGTGGCATGGCTAAAATTTCAATAATGACATGGAAATGACATATTATTACTCACATGGTACACCAATGTGACATATTATAGTGTTGCATGTTAAAGTGGTAATACCACATATATGTAAACATTTCTAATGTCAATACATCAATGTTTAAAAGAGGTTCATCATGAATCATGTATGGGGAAGTCAATTTATCAACAAATATAGTGTTGATATAACGATGAATAAAACATTGAAATATAAATGAAATGTAATCATAATTATTTCCATTTTATTAAAAAAATAAGTGAACTAAAAGCTTAGATATACTTATAACATCAATTGAACATTGTAAATGAAATTAAAATGTAATCTTAGTCTATGATTATTACAAAGTGTAAAATTGGCAAGGAAATTAGAAAACTTTTATAGTTAATTATAAATTATCTCTTAACAATATGGGACATGCATGTTGGGTTTGTATGTAAGGCCTATCATTATAGTTTTGTTCCTAGAAACATAAATTTTATGTAAAATGTATCATCACATTACATTTATAGCAACATAATTCTTTCAACCAAATTAATAGCTAAATCTTATACCAATTCGAATATATATATGTACCTAGTTTTCCCATCTAATGTCGATCCCTGGATGATGTTGCTCCATGAAAAAATATGTCTGGAATCAACCTCTCCAGCTCACAAACCCATAATACTTCGATTCTTCTAGCCCCCGTGCCCAAAACTCCAAGAACAATACTCAAGTTTCCTAGGTTTTCAGTTGCGTTTAGAGCCTCAGGTTTATCCCTAAGATTCTTTCTAGAGATAAGGTGTCTTTTCCCTAACTCTTTTCTTTCCTTCTGTCCCCCGTCAATCCCCATCTTCATCCCATTCAATATTCCTATATTTCAGAGGTTTCTTCCTTGGAACGAAATCTACTCACTCCCTCTCCATAAAAAATCATTAAATTTCAATGGGTTGCATGTCATCTAACATGATGATGAATGACCTTTATGGTATTTTAAGCGGCCATCCATCTGTGGGTTTTAAAATATATCTAAAACCATTAAATGGATTTTGGTTTTTTACTTGAGTTTGTTCTCTAGTCTCATCTGACTTTATTTTTTTCAACAAAACTTAAATGGGTTTATTAATCAATGAGATTTTATCATAGTTAAATTGTAATAGTAGTTTAGTATATTCATTAAATTTTATTATTGTGTTTTAAACTTAAAAAATTAATTACACTATTGGTAGTTAGGCATGTAATTTATTATTTTTAATAATTAATTCATTTATCTTATATTATACATTCTTCATAATCAATTAATATGTATACTAGTGTAGTGCATGCGATGCATGCATACGTAGCTATCATATGCGTTGCCTTGTATGCATGATAATACTGCTCTTCTGCCCATAATTCGAGGTAGGTCATTACATACATACCTCGTTTAGAAAAAATCATCCTGAAGTTAGGTTTTATATATTATATCAATAATTATTTTAGTGTTCATTATATTCATCAGAGGATTGTGTCGTGTGATTGGATTCTCATTTATAATGCGAGGACATTTTGTCATTTTTCTTTTGATCATTTATTGGTTTACAAAATTAGTATCCATGCCCTACCATAGTAGAGTTCCCAAGTTATTCAAAAATCTTCCTATCCTTCCTAATGTCTTCTACTCCTATCCTATCTATCCTCTACTAGAATATGCCATGGCATCAACTCTATTGATATAACCATCCATAATCCTCAAGGGTGACAACGTTGACTATATTGACCTGAGTTCCTAGTAGGAATCTGACATTCATCATCACATTTATAGGGAAGCATGACTCGCATAGTCCTCTAATGAATCTAGTTTTTGGAGGATAAATGGTGGGAAACACCTCCACCCCTCTTGTTAAGACTAGGGTCAACACCCTATCATGGAATCTCATTGAATGCCAATTTTTCTTGGAGTTTTGCCAACACGTGGTTGGTTTGGTGATAATACAATCTAAAAGGTAAACACTTTTCCACACATTATAACATATGAATTAATATATTCAAAGCCAATTGTATTCAAATAATTGTTTTTATGCATTTCTAATATGATGCCATCTATGATATTGATCATTGAGTTCATATAACATATTTGAATATGTTTATCCAATGTGTATATCACTTTCCTGTAAAGTATTCAAGTGTATTCATTCTTTATTTCCATCTCTTAATTCATGTTGATATGCAAAAGAAAAATTATGGACATCAATTAGGGGAATTTTGAGGTCTAAAATGGGCCTCCTAAGAAAAATGTACAACCAAAATCAACTTTATAAGAACCAATAGGACTCAAGATGATGATTTCAACCATTAGGGACGATTCACCATTTTTGGAGTAAAAAAGTAAAAAGATTAAAAGATAATAAAATAATAAAACTACTTTTTTCAACTCATATTTTCAACTTATATACCTAAGGTTTTACTCAAATTTTGAGTGGGAGTACACGTTGGATGCAAAATTTAATGTCTCATCCAAGGAGTACCCATGTTGAATACTTTTGATGGACCCTTCTACACGAAAAATGAGAAATAGATGAAAAAATGTGATTGTAATCACATTTTTCATGTATTTCTCATTTTTTGTGTAGTAGGGTCCATCAAAAGTATGAAACATGGGTACTCCTTGGATGAGGAATCAAATTATCATCCAACGAGTGTTTCTTCTTGAAATTTGAGTAAACCCATAGGGAGATAAGTTGAAAATATGAGTTAAAAATAGTTTTTTTTTTGCCCCTCTAAAATTTGATGATGTAATCTAATCTTATTTTCTTATTTCCACTATTATTTTATAATTTTCTTAGGAGGCTCATTTTATACCTCAAAATTCCCCTAATGAAATCCATAACATACTTCATAATTCATATAAGTATCATGTAGCAACAATTTTAAGAAAATAATAGACTTCATATTGGTATCCATGTACCAAGAATGTTAAGAAATACCATACTCCATACTAGTATCCATGTACGAGCAATGTATTGCGGATAACATGCTTTATATGGGTATTCATGTACCATCAATGTTAAACAAATAATTTGAAATCATTCTTACATGTGACCCTTCATAGTGATGGGATAGTTCAAAATGATAGTCTCAAGTATCCAACCAAAATAAAGTAAAGATATACAAAATAAAGTATTAAGTGCTTCAAAATCAAAACAAGTAAGGGTATTTTTGGAATATGGTTTATGTGTTTTCCCATGTAGATGATCTAGGACTATACTTGTCCCACTAGACCTTAACATGGCCTACCGAGCGGTTCCTGAGCTGGCAAACCCTACATTCTAGTATACGTAATGGTTTGAGCAAAATGGTTCCCTTGTACGATACATGCAGTTCCTTCCATTGAAGGTTACGATATTTGTCAGCTATGTAATTTCTTAATACATATACATGAAATAGATTGTCAATTTTATGCAAGTTCAGTGGCACTACAAGATGATAGACGACAAGTCCAACTTTTTCCAGAACTTTGAATGACCCAATAAAATAGGGTGACAACTTTGTTCCTTTTCCACACCAGATGGTGTTCTTGTTTGGTTTAACGTGGATAAAAACCTAATCCCCTATTTCATAATTTCTATCTATCATGTGAGCATCAACATAGCATTTGTGTCTATCATGTGCTTCGCTTATTCGTTACCTAATTTATTTTACTTGATCTTCCATATCTAAAATTAATTATGGTCCTACTACTACCCTATCCTTTAACTTGTCCCAACTTAGTAGTGTTTTGCAAGGTATTCCATATAATGTTTCAAATGTAGAGATTTCGATTGAACTATGGTAACAATGGGAAAGTAGTCTAATCAACAATGAAAACATCTATATTATTACAAAGAATTATAATTATGAAAACATGTATGGCAGGTACTTGTAAAAGATTCATAACCAATCCAAATTGCTATTAATGATTTATATTAAATGTGATTGAAAATGACATTTCAAAATCTTGTTTATAAAGTGAAAAATCCAATTCTAAATGTGCAAATAGTATAATAAAAATTTGCAAAACTCGATTTGATATTTGTGTTTACAAAATCAATATTGGGGACATACATGTTTTAAAGTGAAAAATATAAATTTGAATTGTAAATATTCAAATTCTAAAAGTGAAAAATTAGATTCCAAAAATGGAAATAGAAAATCAATTTTTCAATTTCGACACTGAGTATTGATAGACTGTGAATCAGATTTTGCATCTTAGAAACCCAAATTTCTTACTTTGGAAATATACTAATCTCAAGCTATCTCTAAAGGGGATTATACATTAGTCCAAATTTAATGAAATTGGAGTTCATCCCTCTATATTTTCATAGAGTGTCTCTATCCTTATCTATCACCTTAAGAAACTCCCTATGAGCTCAAGTAATATCACTAGGCTTCAGAAGAAAAAATGGAATAATGATCATCCAATCATACCTACTTTTTGTAATGATGAGATGTAATAAATTTCACCCATAGGATAATTTTCCATGGCTTTTCTCCTTGGGTTTCATATGAAAAAATGGAATAGTGATCATCTCATCATACATTATTTTGTCTAATGACTAGACAGACTAAATTTCTCCCATGGCATAATTTTCCATGGTTTTTCTAAAAACAATTATTGTATTTTCAATTTTTCGAAAAATGATTTTCTCAAATTTTATAGAATAATATTATTTTACTTCAAAAATAGCCACAATTTTATAAAAAATATATAAAATTCTTACCAATTTCAATGTTTCTTAAAAAATATCACCAAGAATTTTAGAATTTGCAAAGTAAGGATTAGCCAAGGTTTTTATATTCTAATATAAATTTCCATCCTCAAAATTATCCCTACTAATGACCTTGTTTTTATTGTTAGTGAACCCAAACTTATAACCAAAGTGTAATCCAACGTTAAGAGGACTCTTTGAAATAACAAAATTAGAAAACATTTCTCATTCCCAAACTAATTGTGTATGTATCCTTCTTCACTACATCTGTATTGACCATTATAAACCTCTCCTAGCTACATTTTATTTTGGAGTTAGCATTTTTTCCACCTACACCTATCCTAAAGTGGAAGGAAATTTGCACAAACAGTTAGCTGAAACATTTTGTATTTACCAAATTCTCTACTTAACATCTACTTTGATGTTGGTGTCATAGCTTGTTATATGAAGGAACGATATGAATGCCACTAGAAAATAGAAAACAACATAATCTAATATATATGAGATACAATTCATTTTGATATTCAATATATGTTAGGGAGTCTCCTATGCTACTTGTTTTATAAATTTTGTTTAGTTGATGATTGAAGATCCACTATGGTTTATGTATTTAACTTGGGGTGAATACTTATCCATTAGTATTACAGGAAACTAGTTTCTCTTTCTTCCATGCAATAAAAGGTATTTAGTGGTGGATCATGTAGGTTAAAAGGTTTTTTGTCTTTGACAAATTCTTTCAATGTTTCGATTCAAGTAGTAGTATAGAATCACTGTGTAGTGTGATATCTAAGATGGAATTTATCTCACCAAGGATCTTCTTCAATATCAACACAGCAAACACGTTTAATTTCATATGTAATTCATTCATAAGGTTCTTTAGGCACACCCTTGAATTTTTCTATTATTTTCTAGATGACTATGTGCCTAACATTTTCAGTAATACTATCCTAGAAATAGATTTCCTAAGAGAATCTATGTATCTTAGTTGTTTAGGAAGCTTTCATTAAAAACTGATATTGTTAATGACTCCTTCCTTCTCATTTTGCCACATTGTAAATTCTTCAATCCTCTCCCAATTTGTTCTTAAATGGAGATGGTTTAATTGAGATCAATTATTCCTAATACAAAATTATGCTAATGTGTGATTTTAGCATGTTTCTTTAATATGCTTTAATATTTTTCTAATCTCACAATCACAACCATGTTCTACACACGAATGATTCCATGATGGAAATGTCTCGCTTTTAGCAACAATTGATCCATGCCACAACATCGGATTACTCCATTATTTCTTTTTAAAGAGAATAAAGGTTAATTTGTTAATGATAAATGGTGAAGGAAATTCATATAAAATATTAATTTTGAATTAATTAGTTGTTCGAAGCGACCACATAAGTTGGAGCTATACACTATTTCCCTCTTTGAAGGTATTGCCCATCCAAAACTCACTAAACTTATCTTTGTTATGTATGTATGAACTTTTTTTAAGGATATTTAACTTCTATGGCTAAACCTTATCTTTAGATTACTATAAACTATCAAAATATAGTTTTCAATGCTCTTGACTTAAATTAAGTTACAACCATTAGAGTACATGTTCACTTTGTATGTGAGAATACTTTCTCATAGTTCACTATTAACATTTGTTTAAGAAATGCCATTTGAAGAGGAGGTTGAGGTCTTCAAAATGTTAAGAACTCCACCACCTTCTCCACAAAATTTTGCTAGAAAAAAAACTTCATAGAGAACTATGACCTTTTCATCTTATCACCCAATAGAGGCATAATACAAGAAATTCTCGTCATTGTTGGACTAGAATTGAGATTATTAGTAAGCATATTTGGTAAAACAACATAGATTCGTATAAATGTTGAAATAAAGGAGAATTTATTATAAAATGTTTCTCAATAATTTATGTTAACAATGCCCCTTAGATCAAAATAATGATGTTAAGAAATGTTGGTTCAATAGAGTATATGTAATTTTAGAAAAAAACTACACCATCTAAATATTAAAATTATATGAATGGTAAAGTGTCATCAATGTTTCCTTTCTAACATGAAATTATGATATGGCATAGCTAACATGTCAATAATGCCATGGAAATGACATACTATTACTCACATGGTACACCAATGTGACATATGATAGTGTGTTGGATGTTTACTTGGTAATATCATATATTTGTTGATATATCAATATTTATAATGTCTATACATCAACGTTTAAAAGAGGTTCATGAAGAATCATGTATGGGAGAAGACACTTTACCAACAAATATAGTGTTTGAGATAATGATGAAAGAACATTGAAATATCAATGAAATGGAAATAAATGTAATTAAAGTTATTTCCATTTTATTAAAAAAATAAATTAAGTAAAAAAGTTGAATATACCTATAACATCAATTCAACATTGTAAATGGAATTACAATATAATCTTTGTGTATGATTATTACAAAGTGTAAAATTGATAAGGAAATTAGTAAATTTGTATATTTCATTATAAATTATGTGTTAACAATTGGGGACATGTAAGTTGGGTTTGTATGAATGGAAGGATTTTAGGATTAGCATTTAACTAGAATATTATTTCTTTTCTTTAAACTTGAAAATATTATGTGCTATAACTGTCATGCATCTTTGGTATCTCTGAACCACATAGAAAAATTTAAAGTAATAATATTCAAATTTTAATTTTAAACAACATAATATTCAAATCAATATTTAAAATAAATGTTATTCTGGTTTAATATTTTTCATGATTGATAAATTGTGAATAAAATTTGCTTAAGTGGTCATCATCCTCATAAATGATATATTCATACATATAAAAATTTAGAATAATAATATATTTTCAAAATAATATATAAAATTAAATAAACTGAATATATATAATATAATATATAATTATATATATAAATATAAAAAATGATTGAATATATATATAATATATATACCAAATTAAAAATATATATCCTCTATGAACAATCATTAAATTATGTAAAAATATAAAATAACGTGAATATCACAAGGAATGAAGTAGTAGTCAAACTATTATTATGCACTTTACGAATAAATGATTGTATCAACAACGTGGTTAAAGATAAACAAATTTTACAATAAAAATTCATGTCATAAAGTAAATTATTATTCTATTTATATTAAATTGAATATTAATTATTAGAAAAAAAATAGTTTAATATTTCAATGATTATATTATATTTAAAATCAAAATATATTTTTAATTATATTATATTAAAATTTCAATTTTAATGATTTTAATGGTTCTAAGTTAATATATTGGAAATTGAAAAAGATAAAGGTAATTTAAAGTTTCGAAGGGTTATATTTATATAAAAACTATATTATATGGAGAATTTTTTCTTATGCTTTTTTTTAGGATTATAAAAGGGAAAAATAAAAAAGTGATGTTTCTCTTATATACTTTTTATTGTTTTTTGTTTTGTTAATAAGCTTCTTTATAGGTAATCTCTAGTAATTGGGAAGTGATGCAGGAGCATCCAGCTCTGAGGAGGCAGAATGAGGCTGGCAGTCTCAGGCAGAATTTGAACACACAGTCAATGCGTATAGCTGGACAGGTGTCAAAACCTTGTCAGTTATTTTATTTTCATTACTTGCTTTTATTTACTTTTATTAGTCATGCATTTACTCTGTTTCACTTAGGAGTTAGAAGCAGAAGCATAAATTGCTAGTTAGTTGATTTTTATTTAAAAAGGCATTGTATTAGTTTTAAATCAGTTAAGGGAAAACAATTGTCAATCTGTTGGGTTGGTTCCAACCGAACAAGAACAGTTCGACTCTCAGAGTTAAAAGGATAGAAACAAGATTGTAAAGTTTCCTCTCTCATTTGAAGAACAGTAATAGAAATATACAGTCATTTCCAAAAGTTAAGATTCATTACTTATTTGCTTCACATTTCATCACTGTGATAATTAACATTCTACAGCATAGTTATTTCCTGTACATTGTAAGTCATATTATAGAAAAAGACAGATCATCTGCAAGTGGAACGGGCGTGATCACCACAGCACCGTCCACCAGTGTTCATACCAGACTGTACACACAGGTGTACGCCCAGAGAAAGACGCAACAGAAGCGGACTCAAACAAAGCAAAGATTCCTAAAACTAGAAGACCAGAGAAACCTGTACATGCGAATAAAGAACCAGGTATTTCAAAATCCCGATAACTCTACAGTCAAAATAGAATGCCGTAGCAGAGAAACCAATCAATTCTTTTCTTTTTCATACGATGTATATAAAACTCCAGATAGTAACAGAATAACCAGGAAATCATGTAGTAATACGACCTGAGCAAATAAACAAAGAACCCAGATTATAGTTTGAACAATCGAACCACAGACTACATGTAAAGTAAGCCTTGGCACCAGCAGAGTTATCAACAGGACGAAGCTTCAACAATATACATTTATTACCAGACAAAAAGCGAAATATACAGTCACAGCAATGACGGAAGGATAGACCAGGGTTTGGTCAAAACCCTAGGGTTCACAAACCGTGAACGATACCAAACAGCAGAGGGAGGGTTCGAAACCTCGCAAGGACCATCAAACAGGAAATAAAATTCATTACATCCACAGAGCAGAAGCCCATATAACCCACGAGGGTTTGATACCAAAGAAAACAGTTTGAACAATTTTATACAGAGGGAAAGTCGAAACAGCGACTACAACAGTCCATTATCAGATTAAAGACCGAGACCCTAATTTTTCGCCGCATAGAAAGCCGACACAAATGACAGAGACTACAAATATCAAGCTACAGGAATGTATTAAAACACTACCCGGAAGGAGTGTGGAGAGAACGCGGGTAACAACACCACGAGCATGGCTACACGACCAGAGCTCACCTGCAAACAAACCCACAAAGATTAGAACCTGCAAGGCATATGTGCATGTGTTAAAAAAACAATAGAAAGGAGGCAGAGTATCAGGGTTTTACCAGGAATCCGGGCGACGAAGAACAAGACCAAACTAACCAAAACAGAAACCTGAAGGCAGTGGCCGAGACGGTCAGAAGTAGAGGGATAAAGGCGAAGACATTATAGCACGGAACCAGCATCATTACCTGATTATCAAAGGTGAAACGCAGCTTTGGGAATGACGGACCTGTCATGAACCAAATAGCACAGTTAATAGGCTAATACCAGCGCCGAATCGAAACAAACATATATCTACACTTACAGTTGACAAATAATCGCCGAGCAGAGTGAATGAGCCCTCGCAGGCCATAGAAACTCACCATCGAAACCCTTTGGAGGCAGAGATAACCACAGAGGCGGCATTAGCATAGTCACAGAGGAACAGAGGTTTCCCACAGAGTAGCTCAGAACTCGGCAGAGTGACCCCGCGAAGTGGAAATGAGAAAATGATTGCCAAAAGGTTGTCAACGGGCCTTTTTGAGTAGAGGTGACCGGTTAGTGTAGGTGGGAGCCGGTGTAACAGGTTTCAAAACCCTAAACCCAAAGACCAAGACGCGTACAGTGCCATTTAATACCGCATTTAATTGCCAGGTCATACGTCTTGTCGATCACGTTCCATACCGTGGCGGGAGGCCATCATAAGTGGTATCAGAGCCAGGTTTTTTTGAGTTAGAATCAATGGAACAGGTAGAAGGCGAAGGTGAGGCAAGAGGAAGAGCAAGAGCAAGAGGAAGAGGCAGAGGACGACTGGTCCACAGGCCAGTAGATGATGGATTGCGAGAAGAGATAAGAGTTTTGCGAGAGAGATTGGCAGTGATAGAGGCTGGAGGAAGAAGAAACCCAGCAGATAACAGTGATGAAGAGGCAGTTGAACCAGAGCAGGATGAGTTTGAGGGAATAACACCGGAACTGAGATTATTAAAATCAGTTTTGCTATCCAGTCATAAACCGAAGCATGAGTTGCCTACCTATGATGGAAGCTTATTGGCAGAAGTGTTGTTAGACTGGTTAAGTGAAGTGAATAAATTCTTTGAGTTTGAGGAGACCAGCGAAGACAAACAAGTAAGGTTTGCCGCCACCAAGTTGCAAGGACATGCGTCCTTATGGTGGGACAACGTTCAGGCAGAAAGAAGGAGGTTAGGCAAACAGCCAATCAAGAAATGGGCTAGGATGGAAGCAAAGCTGAAGGAGAAGTTCTTACCGAAGGACTATCACATTATGTTGTACAGGCAGGTACAGAACCTGAAACAGAGGGGAATGACTGTGAGAGAATTTACAGAGGAATTCTACAAATTGAATCTGCGAGCAGGATATGTGGAAGATACCTCGGAGAAAACAGCCAGGTTTGTAAATGGCTTGAGAGGGGAGATTTTAGACGAAATTGGTATCCTTTCACCGCAGACATTAGATGAAGCCTATCAGTTTGCATTGAAGGCTGAAGAGAAGATAAATAGGAAGCAGAACTCCCGGAGAGGAGGTGGTTCTGGCAGAGGAAAAGGTAAAGTGTATGGCAGAGGGAGAGGTACAGTCTCGAATGAGGAAGGCAGCAGTTCTAAGTCTACTGGTACGACAGAGAGAGATAACAGCAACAGGGAAGGACGACCAGCTCAGAGAGGACGAGGATTTGGTCGGGGCAGAGGAACTGTCCAGTGTTACCATTGTCATAAGTTGGGACATAAGTCTTATGACTGTCCAGAGGGCGAACCAGCAGGCGGAAGAGGAACCTATATTGCCCAGCCAGAGGATGCAGAGGAGACACCTCAGGAAGCGGAGAACACACCTGAGATAGGTGAAGCCTTGGTATTGAATAAAGTGCTGTTGAAGCCAGCCAAGGAAGCTGCAGAGCCAGATCAGCGAAAAGCATTGTTTCACACTGTCTGCAAGTCACAAGGCAAGTGCTGTAAGGTAATTGTTGACAGCGGAAGTACCGATAACTTGGTAGCTGTGGAAATGGTGGAGAAACTGGGATTAAAGAAGCTGAAACATCCCACTCCCTACAAGGTATTGTGGCTGCAGAAGGGGCATCAACTGTTAGTTGATGAACAGTGTGAAGTAGAGTTTCAGATTGGAAAGTACAAGGACAAAATCCTTTGTGATGTAATGCCAATGGATGTCTGTCATTTGTTGTTAGGACGACCTTGGCAGTTTGACAGAGGTGCAGTTCATGATGGGAAGACTAACTGCTACAAATTTGTGAAAGATGGGATCAAGCATACGCTTGTACCCATCAAGGAGGAAAACACAGCAGAGGCTAGTGGAGTGAAGGCACTGCTGTTAGGAGGAAAAGAATTCATTAAACAGATTGAGGACAGCGAGATAAACTTTGTTGTCATACGGAGACCAAGGACAGTGGTACTCCACACACAGGTTTCAGATTTACCAGAGGACGTTCAGAGGTTGCTACATGATTTTGGAGACATTGTGGTGGATGATCTTCCGGATGAGTTGCCACCTAGAAGGGGTATTAGTCACTGCATTGACTTTATACCAGGAGCGAGTCTGCCAAACAAAGCAGCCTACCGCATGAGTCCCAAGGACCATGAAGAGATTAGAAAACAGGTCCAAGAGTTGTTGGACAAAGGTTTAATTCGGGAGAGCATGAGCCCATGTGCAGTACCCATTGTTTTGGCTCCCAAAAAAGGAGGAGAATGGAGGATGTGTACAGATTCCAGGGCTATTAACAAGATTATCGTTAGGTACAGGTTTCCCTTGCCAAGGATGGATGATATGATGGATTGCCTAAGTGGAGCGACCTACTTTTCAAAGATTGATCTGAAAAGTGGGTATCACCAGATCCGAATTCGTGAGGGAGATGAATGGAAAACTGCATTCAAGACAAACGAAGGCTTGTACGAATGGCTGGTGATGCCATTTGGTTTGAGCAACGCTCCCAGCACATTCATGCGACTGATGAATGAGGTGTTGAAGGAATTTAACGGTAAATTTGTTATAGTTTACTTGGATGATATTCTGATTTTCAGTAAAACTAAGGAGGAGCATTTCAGGCATTTGTAGAGCGTGTTGAGAAAATTGCAGCAAAACAAGCTGTTAATTAATTTGAAGAAATGTACCTTTTTTCAGAGAGAACTGATATATCTGGGTTTTGTTATTGCGGAAAATGAATTAAAAATGGACCCCGAAAAAGTGGCAGCTATAGTTAGCTGGCCTTCTACGAAGAGTTTGTTTGAAGTTCGAAGTTTCCATGGACTTGCCAGTTTTTACAGGAAGTTCATTAGGAATTTCAGCGAGATTTGCGCACCAATGTTAGACACGATTAAGAAAGTGAATCAACCTTTTCACTGGACTGAAGCAGCAGAAAACAACTTTCAGATCTTGAAAAAGAAGATTACTGAAAGACCTGTGTTGAGACTGCCTGATTTCAACAAACTTTTTCAAGTTCGTTGCGACGCCAGTGGTACAGCCATTGGAGTAGTCCTCAGCCAGGAGGACAGACCAGTTGCCTATTTCAGCGAAAAGCTAAATGAAAGCAGACAGAAGTACTCGACCTATGATAAGGAATTTTACGCCATTGTGCAGGCTCTGAAACATTGGCGACATTATTTGTTGGGTAGCGAATTTGTTTTATTTTCTGACAATTCAGCGTTGCAGTACATTATGCAGCAGCATAAACTAAACCACAAGCATGCAGCCTGGGTTGAGTACCTGCAAAGTTTCACTTTTGTACTAAAGTACATTAGTGGGCAATCGAATAAGGTAGCAGATGCACTCAGTAGGAGAACATTACTGTTACAGGAGAGCACCATGCAAATCTTAGGATTTGAACACTTGAAAGAGCTATAACCGACTGACCCCGAGTTTGTGGAAGCCTATGAGGCTTGTCAAAACCCACTGTTGCGAAATGACAGCAAGTGGCTGGATTATAATCTTCAGGAGGGTTTGCTGTTCAAAGGGGGGCAGTTATGCATCCCCAACTGTTCTATGCGAGACAATATCATACAAGAAAAACACAGCGGAGGCCTGGTAGGACACTTTGGAATTGACAAGACTGTTGCTCAGGTACAACATTTTTACTTTTGGCCTAAGATATAGCGAGATGTACAGAGATACGTGGCTAGGTGTAGGACTTGTCAATTGGCAAAGGGTCACAGTCAAAACACTGGACTTTATATGCCATTGCCCGTCCCTAGTCGACCTTGGGATTCGGTCAGCATGGATTTTGTGCTGGGATTACCAAAAACACAGCGCGGCTTTGATTCAGTGATGGTTGTAGTCGACCGATTTTCGAAGATGGCACACTTTGTACCGTGCAGAAAAACCAGTGACGCTACTTTACATAGCGCACCTATTTCTTTACAGAGTTCGGTACATGGACTTCCACGAAGCATCATTTCGACAGAGATGTCAAATTTACTGGTCACTTCTGAGAGAACCCTTATGGAAGAAAGAAATTAGGGACACTCAGTTTGCAGGTCAGCTCCGGCTACCATCCACAAACGGACGGACAGACGGACGTAGTGAACAGAGTCTGGGGGGAATTTGCTCAGAAGTCTAACAGGTGAAAATTCCCGGACTGGGATCGTGGTATTAGCGCAGGCAGGAATTTGCATATAATGATTCTCCCAACCGTAGCACAGGCTACAATCCTTTCCAAATTCTGTACGGCATGCACCCCCGAGGAGTGCACGAGTTACGAGATTTGCGCAAGCTGGAGAAGCGGAGTGCTGATGGAGAAGATTTCGCCCAAGCTATGAGAAAACTGCATGAACAGGTAAAGCTAAAACTACAGGACAGCGG
>APFE030678776.1:0-30360 GCA_000404065.3 Pinus taeda
AAAAAAAAATTATAATTATGCATGACATGCCAAGTGTCATCTATGAGAACTCTTATAAAAGAAGGGGGCAAGCCATGGTAGAGGGGACCTTTTTGGGAACCCTATTGTTGGATGGATGACATGATGTCAAAGCAGTGACTATAAAGCTATAGTGAGTTTGGTGAGGTAGAGGGTTTTTAGGGAGGGGACTCTTGAGCTAAGGTTGCTCTCCTCTGCCAGCTAGATTCCTCCTCCATTGTACAACCCCATTGCAGCTCGGGGGTCCGCGGGGAAGAAGAGTACCCAAGGAGTAGGCTGGGAGGTTAACCGGTGGGTCTCGTTTTCGGATCAAGTGCGTCATCATACACTCGCGGAAGTGACCGGCAACAAGGGAATACCAACGACCACAGAGCAAGCGGAGTCTCGCCCTCCGGTGTACGGTACATGTGTATTTCGTTACTACTTGATCTGAGATTAAAAATATGTAAATGTTGTGTTCTGTTCCTGAAATGAGTATCAGCAGTGTGTGTGTTGAATGAATTGAAATGTCAATGCGTTTCTTTACTGGTTGCAATTGTTGTGTACAAAAAAAAAAAAAAAAATAGAGTTTTAGCGGGGTCCTTACAAGAAGGTTGTAGGAGAAAATGGAAGAAAAGCAACAATCACCAATACTCTGACACTTCCCTAGCAACGGTGCCAAAAAGATGGTGGGCTCCAGTATTGCAGCAATAATGCTACAACTCCTGGGACTCTCTTCTTTACTTTTATCAACCCGGTAGTTCGTAACAAACTTGGAAGCGACGGTGCTGTATGCACAAGTACTAGCTCTTGTCGCAACTGTCACTTGGTCAGCGAGCACAAGTCCGCTAGGAGCTTAAGCCAACTTCTATGAGCTCTTAGAAGAAGCTTTTTAATTGATGGATGAAAGCTAACTCAAAGGAAGCTAATCTATTTGTGAAAAGAGATTGAAAAACTGAAGGAAAGTGCAAACCCTAGCAAACCCTAATTCTACCAGCTAGCCCTGCTGACACAAAGAAGAGAATGCAAACCACTGAAAGAGATGCCATTACTTCTATGAAGGTAAAATACATGTGTCTAGACTACCTCTATCTGAAGAAAACCTCTTTTTGTATTTTTTATTAAGTCGTCAGTTTCATCATGCATATGCTTTCACCGTTCTTGACTGTGCAGGGATGGATCAAGGAGGAGAAATGCTTGGAAGAGGTCGGGAAGGTTCAGAGAGGGTCTAAGGAGTCCCTAACACCCTTCCAGAAAGTTTCACAAAGTTTGGCTATCAAGAAACCTCATTTGTGAACTTCTACAGGAAGTCTGCAAGGGTTCTACAGGATGTTCAGAAATTTCTACAGGATGTTTAAAAATTGGATTTTGTAGGATGGGTGAGTGAGGGAAGATGCATGAATGGATATGGAGGTAGGATAGGGGTCTGAAGTGGCCCAGGGACTGGTGGATGGAGTGGTGAGAAGGTGTAGAAGGCTGAATTGGCTCAAATAAGGCTGAAACAATGATTGCACAGGAAGGTAGGGTTATGTGGGCAAGAGGACAGATGTGAGATGAGGAACCTAGCTAGGAGATGGAACATATGGCTCTGATGAAGCTTAGGTGGATGAAAGAGTGGTAGAGATGCTCTGCACTGTGTACATTCAACCGAATCAACAAAGTCTTGCAAGTAATCAAAGTCCTAGCTAATCTAATCTAACTAACAATAAAGTGAATGAACAACAGCTTTATTTGAAAGAGAACCTTATATATATCAACTATGCAACGAAACATTTCAGAGATCTGAACACATAACCAACTTCTGCAAATGAAAACAGTACACTAAGGATTGCATGGTAAAGCAAACTCGTGTTTTTGTTTGGGACAACACGGTTACTTCGATTCCAGCCCCTGATCCAATAAGAAAGAGGTGAAACCAAAAGTATTTGTTGACCCTTTTCTAGAGCTTTTTTCCCTTGTTATTATCCTACCAATCTATTCTAAACATCTGAAGCAATTCTATTCATAAACAGTGACCTAGTTAATAAACACAACTCAATCTGCCTAACAGAAATACGTTTCAAATGCATAAAAAGGAAAACAACGATGCATAAAGGAAAGATAATAGTACATGAAGGAGGCCCTAGGCTCTCAAGTTGGGCCCAACCCTGAGAGCTACGGCTCCTATGGGAAACTCAGAGTTGATAGAAAATAGGATTGCTTATCATTATCAAAAAATAGTCGTCAGTCAAAAATTATGCCAAAATGGCTACAAGAGAACGAGCTGGATATGACAGCACTGTAGTGAAAAAATATGCAATGGTTTCAAAAGTCCCTTACGAAGGCTGAGGCCTTATCATTTATACACCATGAGGGCCCTAGCAGGCCTCCTAAATCTGGGGGACTTGGCTGTCCAACTGTTAGTAGACAGTCCCTTTTCCAAAATTTGCTTGGCTGCCTTCAAGATCCGGTTTTGGTGGCTTGTGAGCTCAGAGTTTGGGGGTGAAGATCCCGAGGAAGGGCTATTTAATGTCATAGACAACCCCCCTACGAATTCTCACCTCAAGCTTGGCTGTCTTCTAGCCCATGATTGCTCGGTTTTGCTCCAACATGTGTCAAAAAAACCTGAAATAAGCACGTGTTAGCCACCTAGGAAGAGTGACCACCCTTATTCGTACAAATGACATAAACATACTAAAAAATAATGCATAAGCTATGAAAAATGGAGGATTGAACAAGGACTGAACAAGGATAATTAGGAAAAATGAGCCCAATAAGTTACCCAATTTGGGGCTCATCACTCCTGCAAATGTAACCAAACTTTTTCGCCCACCTGGAACCTATGTGACACCTAATGCTGATCAAAACACTGCTTTTACTTAGCATTGGCTAGGTCCAATATGTCATGGACTTACTGGCAGATGTGCTGAATGGGCTCAATGAAGCTATTAGCCCTATCAGCTTTGGCCTGAACATGAGTCGAATCTGCCTGAGTAGCTGCATATTGTACGACCACATCAATGGGACATAGTGGCTGGAATCCCAACCCCAACTGAAAAGGACTGTGGCTAGTTGAGCTATGGAGAGCTCTGTTGTAACTGTGCTAGACATAGGGGAGGCCTTTCATCCCATGTGTGTGGATGCTTCGAGTTGTACATGCTCAAAATGTGCACGATCATCCTGTTGACAACCTCTGTTTAGCCATCTGTTTGGGGGTGGAAGGTCGTGGACTTAGTGAGTTTGGTATCCAACATAGACTAGAGGCTTGACCAAAATGTAGTAAGGAACCTGTTGTCCCGATCTGAGATAATGGACTGTGGGATCCCAAATCAAAGAAGAGCTTAGCAGTGGCTTTTGTTATGATACTCTTCTTACAGGTCACCAGAATGGCCATCTTAGAGAATCTATCGACGACCATGAAAACACAGTCATTGCCATGCTTAGTAAAAGGAAGGTCCGACATGTAATCCATGGAGATGGATTCCCAAGGTCGACTAGGAGTAGGCAGAGGAGTATATAGACCTTGCTTCTTGATGGTTGGTTTGAAATGTTGCAAGCAGTGCAGGATCTCATGTACTTCCCAACATCCTGTTGAAGATTCGGCCAATAAAAATACCTCTGCAACACTGCCACTGTTTTATCTACTCCAAAATGTCTAGCGATCTCACTGTAGTGCGCTTCCCAAATCATCTTGGCACGCTCGCTTTAAGGAACACAGAGGTGTCCCAGGTGGCATAATAGTGCATCATGGAGGTGATAGTCAGGAACTTGTTTTCCTTCCAGGAGTATCTGTTATGTGTTTCCGAATTCTTAATCATTCTTATAAAGATGTGGCCACCCCAAAGTCTCATGTCCACAAGAGTCGAGCACAGTGGTTTGTGCCATAACCGACGACCGACTAAGGCAGTTTGCAACATTATTGGTGTTTCCCTTCTTATACTTAATGTTCAAATGGAACTGTTGCAGGTATGTGGACCATTTGTGATGGTGATTGTTCTGCAACTTTCCTTGTGTCTATATGAACTGCGAGGGTCAGTGGTCTGTGTGGATGATCATTTCCTTCCCTAGAATGTAATGCTTCCATTATTGGTAGGCCTACACAATGGAATACATCTCTTTATCGTAGGTGGGATACTTTCGGACTGTGTTTGAAAGTGTCTCAATATGATATGTCACTAGATGCCCCTACTAAGTAATAACTGCACCAATAACATAGTCGGAGGCATCTGTCTCAATCTCAAACGTTTGTTGCAGGTCTGGTAATGTGAGCACTGGTGCAGAACAAAGGCGATGCTTCAACTCAGCAAATGCCTTATGTTGGGATTCAAACCAAAAGAACTTTGCTTTCACTCCACCCTTGGTGAATTGAATCAAAGGCCAAGCGATATGAGAGAATCCCAACACAAACCTGCAGTAGAAATTGGCAAGAACCAGAAAGTTGCGAAGCTCTCTTAGAGTGGTTGGGGCTGACCAACCGTAAATGTCTTGTATCTTGGTTGGATCCACATGCACACCCCACTCATCAATGATGTACCCCAGATATTGAAGCTTGGTCATACCAAAAGTGCATTTCTCCAAATTGGCACACAATTTGTGTTGTGGCAGGGTTTGAAGGACTTGTCAAATATGGTGGAGGTGATCTTCCCAACTATGGATGAAGATCAAGATGTCGTCCAAATACACTACCATGAATGAGTTGGTGAAAGGCCGCAAGATGTCGTCCATTAACCTCTTGAAGGTTGTGGGGGCATTCGTCAACCCAAAAGGCATGACCAACCATTCGAAAAGGCCCTCCTTGGATTTGAAGGCAGTCAATCTTCCACACATCGAAGGGTTTGATTGGTACTTGGTGATAACCGGACTTAAACTCAATCTTGCTAAAATATCTTGCCCCCTTGAGCTAGTCTAGAAGGTTATCAATCTGTTGGATTGGATACCTATTCCAGACAGTGATCTTATTCAGTGCCCGATAGTTAATACAAAGTCTCCAGGTCTCGTCCTTCTTATGTACCAACACAATCGGGCTCCCACAGGGGGATGAACTTGGCCTGATGTGCCCTTTCTGCAACAACTCCTGAATCTGCCTCTTGATTTCATCATTCTCCAGAATAGAGCGTCGATAGATCAGTCCATTGGATGGCGGCGCACTCACAGTCAGATCGATGGAATGCTTGACCTGACAGTGTAGGGATACCCCTATGGGTGAGGTGAATATGTCCCTATAATCCTCCACGACCTTGTCCATCTGTTGTTGTTGTGCGAAGGAGCCCTGTTTAGACATTGTGGATGTGGCCACAATCTTCTTCTTGCCCTAAGAACGAATCATAAGAAAGACAATTTTCCCGGTCTGGGAAATGATCTTACTTCATTGCTTCGCATAGATCAAAGAGATGGACACAATCTTCTTCTTGCCCTGAGGGCGAATCATAAGGAAGACAATTTTCCCAGTCTGGGAAATGATCTTACTTCATTGCTTCGCAAAGATCAAAGAGATAGCGGTGGGTGGTGCTACCTCCGGTATCCTATAAAACTTATTGCAATAAGAGAAAATAACAATGCGAGGCCTAGACTCATACATAGCATGACACTTCCACAAGTATGTTTGTCCTAGTAATACATCACAAAATTCAAGAGGAGAAACATCACAGAGTGCCTCATCTATGAAAGGCTTGATGTTGTATGGAAGGCGACACCACTAGCTGATGCAGAGATCTCATCCTTGGGGAAGCCACTCAATTGTGCACGGCTACGGGTGTGGTGTGGTTAGTAGGCCCAACCGCTTCATGACCTCTACCAAAATGAGGTTCTTTTGGCTTTTGTTGTCGACAATGAACTAAAGCTCTTCACCCACATCTGTGAATGGAAGAGTTGATCCTCCTCCTCTGGATCTCTGAGCTCAATCTTCTAGATCTTGGTGGTGGCAAACAGTGGCACTGAGCTCCGCATCAATAATTTGCTTCCCTTTGTCATTCCCCTTGTCGAGTTCTGACTTAGAGTTAGAACATGCATCTAAGTCGGAAGCCTTTAGCTCACAGCCACCAGTGAGTGTTTGGCTCGACACTCACTTGTGTTGTGAGTGGGGCTCTTATGGAACTCACATCATTTCCCTATGTCCTTTGTCTCTGTGGTGTTGTTCTCTACTTGCGGCTTCGGCAAGTTGTCCAAGGTCGCCCCGCCCTAGTTCTGTCCTAGACAGGGTAATATTGTTCCTTGATGAAGTCTCGAGAAGAATTCCAAGGTTGAAAACAAAGAGGGTTCTCTCTCGTCCTTCTGTTCACAGTAGGTTTTCCACTAGTCCTTGACATGGGGGGCGACTTTGAGAAGTGAAAAAGTAATCTTTTCCTTATTGGAAAAGTCATGAACCGAAAAATATCTTTCCAACAGATTTAACCATCTATCTATGACATCTGCATCTATCTAGCCTTCAAATATGGGAATGTCAAAGTTGACTTGTACCTTAAAGGGAGTGGCACCTCCAAAGTGGTTGATGGATGAAGATGCATCACCTGTGGGTAGATGCCGAAGGATCTGGGCAAAGTTATCCATCATTGCGTTCATTTGTCGCTTGAGGGCTTCTTCGAGCAATATTTTGAAAGGATGTCCTGCTCCCTCGTCTTTCTTTTCTTTCGCCATCGGAGGGAGTCAGGGTTTGCAATGCTAGTCTTGTAAAGGCTCAACCAGTTCGAGCCCTAACACCTTATACCCTTACCTCGTTGGGGACGAGCAGACCGCTCTGATACCACTGATCCAGATTTATATAGAAACGCAACAGAATACAAATACAAACATAAACATAGAGATGCAACAGAAATAAAACTTCATTACATTAATATCAAACAACTGAAATATGCTTACATACAAAATGGAAATAAACTAGCTCGGATGATGGTAGCTTATCTCTGAGAAGAGATGTGGTGGCTACATGCCTCTGGACTATGTTACAATGAGGCTCAAGGGCCTTTTTATTATAGAACAATAAGGGAAAACCCTAAACAACCAAAACCTTAACCCGAGGAGATGGAAAGCTAAGAGTTTTTGAGCCTCATTGGGGTTAGTTTGAAAACACACTTCTTGGGGTCATAACTTGGTTATATGATCTTCGTTTGGCGCATACAATACCTCGTTGGAAAGATCTCTCTGAGTACTACAGGATTTGCGACTAGGCCATGCCTATGTGCATGTTGTGGACCTCAAAAAAAAGTTGTTTAGGGTGTCAAAACAACTTCAGAAGTTAAGGACCCGAAAAATAGTTAAAAATAGTAAATGCTGCTTGTTGACCACTACGTGTCAACTTCCCATAGCAGTACACCCCCTTTTCTTCGCAAAAGGGATAGCGCTTGATTGACGTGTCTGTGCCATTCGACAGTCATCCTCGACTTGATCAATTTATGTTGTAAACCCAGTCTGCATATGTGAATTGTAAATAATCTTAGCAGAGTTGAGTCATGTATGTAAATTGCCTAGGTGGACCTAATTTTCTAGTGATAATCTACGTTCCGGAAGGTCTTTTGTCTCACCGATCCATGATCGGCAAATTTTTCCTTCAGCCTAACCACAAAGCCGGAATGAATTTTGTCATTAGAATCTTAAAAGAATCCTAGTGTGTTAATCTGCTAGATTATAGTTGTGTCGCAAAACTGGGTGGTTTATGAGGGTCTATGTCAAATGGGTTTTCCCCCTCAAGATGTAAAATTGTAAAAGTCATGATGTAAGTGTCTTGAGGGTTAGGAAATGTTTTAATCCCCTCATAAGTCCTAAGTCCTAGGGAATTTTTTCCAAAGGCTAAGTTCGAGGATCCATTTAAAAATAAATTAAAAAATTGAAAAGATAAAAAAAAACAATAAAAAAGGAATATATATATATATATATATAAAAGATATAAAATAATAAAAATAATAAAATAAAATAAAAACTTAAAAATAATAAAATAATAATATTTTTGAGTAAATAAATGCAGAATTTCAATTCTCTAATGCATTAAAAATTCGACGGATGAGATTAAGAGATATCTTGATCCTCATCGACGGTCGAGATCATTTTGAAATGGATCACTCGAACTAGCCATTGGGAATTTTTCCTTTAAATAGGGTGCTAGGGGTCATTTGAGATCATTCGATCTGTGAGTCTTGTGCTGAAGAAAGCTCTCTTGTAGACTTTTTCTGGGGCAAATAAAGCAAGACTTTGGGGTTGAAATCTTGTTGGTGTTACTCTCTTAAAGTGCTGTGAGCTATTTTATTTTCTGCATAATGTTATTTTCAGCCATTAGTAATAGCTTGATGTAGAGTATTGTTGAACACAGGTATCTTGTTCACTTACTAGGGTTTGAATAGTAAAAAGATTTCCGAAATAATGGCAGGTATCTCCATTGTATCTGGAATCTAGTATTGTTTTTTCCCTCTTTATTGATGGTTGAAGTGAGCTGTGCAGGGAACCTTGATTGAGAAGATCACTGGGCATTTGGGGAAGTTCTCGGCTGAACCAGCCAACTCCCGCAAAGCACTCTCTTATAGAGCCCAGCCATTTTTGATTCTGGGTTTATCATTTAGAGTTTATTTTCTAAGTTGCATGAGATTTTTTCTAAAGCATTTCATAGTAAATCTGAAATTTTGAAAATATTATTGAAGGTTATTGACAAATCTGGTTGTTGTAGAGTCACAAAGCTGTAAATATTGTAGCTGGTTTGTATGGTTTTGATTTATATATATAGATATATATTCTGGGTGTTTTTCTTTTCCATTTACAAGTTGCAGGGTTTTCTGAAGATTTCCAGGGGTTTGATCAGCTCCTTGCTATTTCTCAGTATTTCTTTGTGTTACAAGGGCATTTTGAATTCTTTTTTGAGGCAAATCTGTGCAGTTACATCTCTCAACATTTCCCCTGCATCTGCGTATTCTCCTTGCTGCAATTCTACTGCATATATGCAGCCCTTTAAGCCATTAAGCATTTATTGATTATCTCGCATGTGGTAAAAGTTACTCTTTGTTGTTTGATGGTAAAACGATTGTTAATGAGTTCATATCTCTGCAGCACTTGATAAATAATCGTTTAATCATTTATATTATAAGGCACTGGTTTATTAATTTAATAAAATCAATTTAGTGTTGGTTTCCCTTCGTGTCTCCCAGCCCAACAGGTTCACAGTTGGTCATCCATTTTCCTATAGGGTCTACCCCCCTTAGCCGCGGGAGACAGGCTTAAACGAAGAGATCGAGGATCAGGGTGACAGCCCCTGGTCTGAGGGTTGTCATGACAATCTGTGCGACAACATCTTTTGGCGCCGTTGCCGGGGATAGAGTTTTTTCTGTCCTTGGTCCTTCCATTTTGAGCTTTTCCGTGTTTCACTTCCTGTCCAGGTGGCGACTCCACTTCATATATTATCTTCAAGAGTGTATACTAGAAGACATCCAAGCAGTTTGTGCAATCCTGCTCCTGATCCTGAAAGGGCCCTCAGAGTACGATTACACAAACTTTCTTCTCGTACACTTCTTATTAACCTCGGACAAGAAGCCCTCTCTGAGTATGCATTTGCTTTTTACTAGTCCAGTTGGGCACAACATCATGGATATGTATGCCCCTTGCAATTTTTCTAACACTCCACGGTATCCCAATGCTCTTCCATCACTTGGGATAGATAAGTTGCCTAGCTCTCAGGGAGATAATGCGATTAGTGCAAATTCGCATCTGAGATATTTTAGTATATGGATGGCTAAGTACGCAAGGTCTCCTGATTTCGATCATGAGGATGTTAGAATGCCTCTTTTTATTTTACCCTTGGGGGGCGATGCTCATGAATGGTTTACTGAAAAGCCTCAGAATTCATTTGATTCCTTAGAATTGATCATTGATGCCTCTAAAGAAAAATATGGAGATAAGAGAGAAGGAAGACACCTCGTAAAAGCAATCAGCATAATAAAAAAAAAGAGAATGAAACTGTTGAAAATTTTAACAAAAGGTTTAATGGTATTGTTAGAGAATTGCCTCAAAACATAAACCTACCGAAAAATCTCTTCGAGATTTTTACATTGATGCCTTTGGTCCTGAGCCATCTTATGAATTAAGGCGTTCTAGACTTAATGATTATAGAGATTGCCAGACCTTAGCTATAGAGCTTGAAAAGGACAAGGCAGCATCTGGGAAGTCTGAGATCCCAGGTTTCGATAGGGCTGCTACGAAACTAAAAGAACCTAAAGGAAAAGCAGTTCAAGAGCCTGAAAGCGAACTTGTTCTCAAATTGCTTCAAAAGATTGAAACCATGGATATTAATCATAACAAGGAGATAGCCACTTTGCAGAATAGGTTGATCCAAATGGAAAGATCACAAATGCAAAACTTCCAACCTCGAAATAATAATAACAGAAATAACAATTGGCAAAAGAAGGGTTAGTCTAGTGAGCAGAGACCTCTTAATCCGTTTACTAATTTGGTTGATAATGCTCCTCCTCACTGTCGGGTTTGTGATGCTCTTCATGAAGAGGCTACTTGCCCCATCATTAGAAGGATCTTAGATAACGTGATGTTTGGGGCAGGTGATCAAATAAATGTGGTAGGTAGCAAGTTTCCTTTGTCTATGGATGACTGGATAGAGGTCAAGGAAAATAGCCGTGATGTTATGAATCCTTCATCAACTTTTAGTATAAATAACCTTGAAAATGAAGATGACATTTTGGCTAGGTTATATGATGAAAAACCCTCTCCCGAGCAAATCTTGGAAATTGCTAGAGATAAAGGTTTGACCTATCAGAGAAGGGATAAAGATCAAAGCGGGAATTAAATTCCCCCTCGAATTTTAACCTTGGTTTAAACTCTGGATTAGAGATGTCGATTTGGGAAGTTGGTTCAACAATGCGAAAATCTGGGTTCCTGTCTCCGACATTGCTAAAGTCCCTTCCCAAAGAGATAAGTTACTAAAAGCTATTCAAGGTCCTCAAGTAAATATTTTTCAACAGAAAAATCGGGAAATTGACTATCATGATGCTCCCATATATTTGCAAAGCTTAGATGCTGATAACAAAGATCACCAACCTTTCTTTATCACCTTGTTAGTTAATGGAACAAATTGAAAAATTGCATGTTGGACTCTGGTGCATCAGCTTGTGTAATGACTAAAAGGGTCATGGAACAGCTTAACTTAATAGTTTCTAGACCCTACTATAACATATGTGCCATGGATTCTAAGAAAATTGAAGTGCATGGTTTGATCAAAGATTTGCAAGTTCATCTATCAGTTTACCCAGACATCATGATTGTTATGGATATTGTTGTTGTGGATGTGCCTGATGCTTAGGGTATGCTTTTATCCAGAAAGTGGGCCTCTGATCTAGGAGGAAGTATTCAAATGAATTGGTCATATGCTATGATTCCTTCTCCTAGGGGTGATGGTTTTGTAAGACTAAACAGAGAGCCCGAAAGAAAATTTCATGTCGAAGATCCTAAGAGGCCTCACAACGAGATAATCAAAGAGAAATCTGACATTGGGAACTATGCCATCATGTCTAATTTCATAATTTCTCCCGATGATAAGATTAAGGATCTCAATAATAGAGTTTGGTACATGTACTTCGATGGTACATTGTCTAGGCATGGTAAAGGCGCTGGGATAGTGCTTAAGTCTCCCCTTGATCACATTTTCAAGTTTGCCTATCAATTATAATTTGAAGCAACCAACAATGTCGCTGAATATGAGGCTATATTGTTGGGTCTTGAATTGGCAAAATCTTTGAATATTAAGTTGCTTAGCATTAAGGGGGATTCTGATTTAATTATCATGCAGCTTAAAAATAAATTCACATGTAAAAATCAAAGATTAAGAAATTATCGGAATGTTGTGTGGGATACTATGGAGCACTTTGATGCCCTTGAACTCGAAGCAATCCCAAGAGAGAAAAATAGTTTGGCAGATGAACTTGCCGTAGCTGCTACTACTTTCCAGTTATCTGATGAGCTAATTAAAGATAAGATCAAAATGGAAGTAATATTTAGACCATCTGTTCCAAATAACTCAGAGCATTGGCAAGTCTTTAATGATGAAAAGCAAGTCATTCGTTTTCTTAATAGTTTGGATGAGTTTGAGGATTTCCGGATAGATTCTGAGGAGGATGGATCTTTAAATCATGAGCATATCATAAATCCTACTCCTAGGAATGTGGTTGCCTTAGAGCAACATTTTGATCAGCATGATGCCACGAAATTGAGAGAAGAAAATAAGATGGACCCAAGCGAATATCTCGAGATAAACATTGGTACTTTCCAAAACCCAAAGATTGTTAAAATTGGTAAAGGTACTAGTGTGGAGGAAAGAGAAAAGTTAACTAATTTACTTCACGAATATCGAGATGTTTTAGCTTTTTCTTATGATGAATTAAAGGGCTATAGGGAAGATTTCATGGAACATACTATCCCCTTAAAAGATGAAAATGCTAAACCCTTTCGCCAAAAACTTAGGCAAATTAATCCTAAATTAGCCCCTTTGGTTCAGAAAGAGCTTGCGAAAATGCTTGCAACAGGAATTATCGCTCAAACCAGGCATTCGACATGGTGTTCAAATCTTGTGATTGTTAGGAAAAAGAATGGTACTATAAGGCTTTGTGTCAATTTTCGAAACCTTAATCTAGCATGCAAGAAAGATAATTACCCTTTGCCAAACATGGAGACTTTGTTGCAAAGAGTAACTGGTTCTGGAATGATGTCGCTGCTAGATGGTTTTTCTGGATACAATCAGGTATGGATTAAAAAGGAAGATCGTCATAAAACCACATTCACCACACCATGGGGTACCTTTGAATACATCAGAATGTCGTTTGGATTAACAAACGCTGGGGCTACATTCCAAAGGGCTATGGATTATGCCTTCAAGGGGTTAATCCGGAAATTTATTGAAATTTACCAAGATGATCTTACTGTTTTTTCTAAAGATGGTATTAGTCATGTAAATCATCTTAGGTAGGTTTTCGATAGATGTAGATAATACGGGATTTCTTTGAATCCAGCTAAGTCTGTTTTTGGAGTAACAGACTTAGCTGGATTCAAAGAAATTTACCAAGATGATCTTACTGTTTTTTCTAAAGATGGTATTAGTCATGTAAATCATCTTAGGTAGGTTTTCGATAGATGTAGATAATATGGGATTTCTTTGAATCCAGCTAACTCTGTTTTTGGAGTAACAGACTTAGCTGGATTCAAAGAAATTTACCAAGATGATCTTACTGTTTTTTCTAAAGATGGTATTAGTCATGTAAATCATCTTAGGTAGGTTTTCGATAGATGTAGATAATACGGGATTTCTTTGAATCCAGCTAACTCTGTTTTTGGAGTAACAAAAGGGAAATTACTTGGCCATATCATTTCTAAGGATGGAATCAAAATTGATCCTGAAAGAATTGAAGCAATCCAAAAGATTCCTCTTCCTCATAATCTTAAATCCCTTCAGTCTTTCCTTGGAAAGACAAATTTTATTAGAAGGTTTATTCCAAATTACGCAAAAATAGCTAAGCCTATTCAAAGTCTCCTAAAGAAAGATGCAAAATTTGTTTGGCAAGAAGACAGCAACAAGGCTTTTCAAGAAATCAAATGTGCTATTACAAGAGCTCCTATCTTAGTTAGTCCTGATTATTCCAAGGATTTCATGATTTTTTCTTTCGCTTCTGAAGATACCATTGCTGGTGTCCTGCTACAAAAAAATAAAGATGGTCACGAGCAGCCTATTGCTTTCATGAGTAGAGCACTTCAAAATTCCGAATTGAAGTACAATACCATGGAAAAGCAGGCTTATGCCTTGGTCAAGTCTCTTAAGTACTTTAAAACGTATGTGGGTTATTCTAAAATCATTGCTTTCGTCCCACATTCCAATGTTAAAGATATATTAACTCAAACCGATTGCTTAGGGACTCGCCCTAGGTGGGTTACTAAAATACAAGAATATGATTTAGAGATCAAACCCACCAAGCTAGTCAAATGCCAACGTTTGGCTCAGATGTTAACTGAAGGTAACGAAAAGACTCTTGGTTTGTTTTGTCTTAGCGATCTATCTTCACCGAAGTTGCAAAGATTAGGAGAGCATGAGTGGTAAAAGGACATAGTTTATTACTTGATGAATCTTGCATGTCCTAACCATTTAGTTGCTCATAAGAGAAGGGCTCTTAGACTAAAAGCCACTAATTATTGCCTTATGAAGGATGGCCTTGGGTGGAGAAATCCTGAGGGCGTAGTGCTTAGGTGTGTTGATGACGTTGAGTCCAAGAAATTAATCTCTGAGTTTCATTCAGGATTTTGTGGTGGTCATTATGCTACTATAACTACTGCCCACAAGATCCTGAGAGCTGGTTATTATTGGCCTTCAATTTTTTCTGATGTGCACAAGTTCGTTAGAGCTTGTCAAACATGTCAACTATTCACTGGGAAACATAAGCTTGTTGCCCTGCCCCTACAACCTGTCATTGTAGAGACACCTTTTCAGCATTGGGGTCTGGACTTCATAGGGAAGTTCCATGAAAATTCTAGCAATGGCTACTCATGGATTTTGACTACTACAGATTATTTCACTAAATGGGTTGAGGCCATTCCTGCTAAGAATGCCACTGAAAAGGTTATTATGGATTTCATTGAAAATAACATCATTACTAGATTTGGTGTCCCTGCTAAGATCACTGCTGACAATGCCAAAGCTTTTAGTTCCTCAGAGTTTTCATCTTTCTGTTTCAAGTATGGCATTGTCTTATCTCATTCGTCAAATTACTATCCTCAGGGTAATGGTCTCGCTGAATCAAGTAACAAGAATCTCATTACCATTATCAAGAAGATAGTAGGAGATAATAAGAGATCATGGGATAGCAAAATCAAGTATGCTTTATGGGCAGATAGAATCACTAAGAAGAAAGCTACTGGTAAATCTCCCTTTGAATTAGTTTATGCCTTGGATGTAACCTTACCTGTGCCCCTGAAGTTGCTAGCCTATCAGCTCCTTCAGAATTTTTCTACTAATAAAGATGTTGTTCAGAATAGAATATATCAGATTGTGGAGTTAGATGAAGCTCATAGGACAGCTTTTGATGCTATATGTAAAAATCAGTCTAACATTAAGAAAAGCTTTGATAAATTTTCTCGATCTAGATCTTTTCAGGTGGGAGATATGGTACTTCTTTGGGATCGCAAGAATGAGAAACTAGGGAAACATAAGAAGTTCGACAGTTTGTGGCTGGGACCTTACATCATTCGAGATATAGCTGGACCAAACTTATTCCACTTGAGCAGATTGGATGGTGAACCACTTGATCTACCTGTGAATGGCCAAATGCTCAAGCTGTTCTTCAAAAATGATATCTGATGCCATAGGGCATCCTTTGTATTGTATTTCTAACCCTACTCCTTGTTATTTCAGCGTTTTATTTCTGATTTAGGATTAGATTTATTTTCCTTGTTAATAAATGAAGAGCTTCTATCTTTCATGTGCTTAAATGTTATATGATGATTTTTGAATGGACGTTATTTATTTCTGTTGTGTGTTGCGTGGACGCAGATCATGGATTCTCACATTCCTGTAGTGCAGCAACGTGTCCCCACGTGGAGCCAGATGTTGACCACTACGTGTCAACTTCCCATAGCAGTACACCCCCTTTTCTTCGCAAAAGGGATAGCGCTTGATTGACGTCTCCGTGCCATTCGACAATCATCGTCGACTTGATCAATTTATGTTGGACTTAATTTTCTAGTGATAATCTACATTCCGAAAGGATTTTTCTCTCACCGATCCATGATCGGAAAAGTTTTCCTTCAGCCTAACCCCAAAGCCGGAATGAATTTTGTCATTAGAATCTTAGAGGAATCCTAGTGTGTTAATCTGCTAGATTATAGTTGTGTCGCAAAACTGGGTGGTTTATGAAGGTCTATGTCAAATGGGTTTTCCCCCTTGAGATGTAAAATTGTAAAAGTCATGATGTAAGTGTCTTAAGGGTTAGGAAATGTTTTAATCCCCTCATAAGTCCTAAGTCCTAGGTCCTAGGGAATTTTTTCCAAAGGCTAAGTTCGAGGATCCATTTAAAAATAAATTTAAAAATTGAAAAGATAAAAAAACAATAAAAAATGAATATATATATATATATTAAAAGATATAAAAAAAAATAATAAAATAAATAAAACTTAAATAATAAAAATAATAATAATTTTTGAGTAAATAAATGCAGAATTTCAACTTTTTAATGCATTAAAAATTCGACGGATGAGATTAAGAGATATCTTGATCCTCATCGACGGTCGAGATCATTTTGAAATGGATCACTCGAACTAGCCGTTGGGGATTTTTCCTTTAAATAGGGTGCCAGGGGTCATTTGAGATCATTCGGTCTGTGAGTCTTGCGCTGAAGAAAGCTCTCTTGTAAACTTTTTCTGGTACAAATAAAGAAAGACTTTGGGGTTGAAATCTTGCTGGTGTTACTCTCTTGAAGTGTTGTGAGCTATTTTATTTTCTGCATAATGTTATTTTCAGCCATTAGTAATAGCTTGATGTAGAGTATTGTTGAACACAGGTATCTTGTTCACTTACTAGGGTTTGAATGGTAATAAGATTTCTGAAATAATGGCAGGAATCTTCATTGTATCTGGAATCTAGTATTGTTTTTTCCCTCTTTATTGATGGATGAAGTGAGCTATGCAGGAAACCTTGATTGAGAAGATCAGTGGGCATTTGGGGAAGTTCTCGGCTGAACCAGCCAACTCCCGCAAAGCACTCTCTTGTAGAGCCCAGCCAGTTTTGATTCTGGGTTTATCATTAAGGGTTTATTTTCCGAGTTGCATGAGATTTTTTCTAAAGCATTTCATAGTAAATCTGAAATTTTGAAAATATTATTGAAGGTTATTGACAAATCTGGCTGTTATAGTGTCACAAAGCTGTAAATATTGTAGCTAGTTTGTAGGATTTTGATTTATATATATATATATATTCTGGGTGTTTTTCTTTTCCATTTATAGGTTGCAGGGTTTTCTGAAGATTTCCAGGGGTTTGATCAACTCCTTGCTATTTCTCAGTATTTCTTTGTGTTACAAGGGCATTTTGAATTCTCTTTTGAGGCAAATCTATGCAGTTACATCTCTCAACATTTCCCCTGCATCTGCGTATTCTCCTTACTGCAATTCTACTGCATATACACACCGCTTTAAGCCATTAAGCATTTATTGATTATCTCGCATGTGGTAAAAGTTAATCGTTGTTGTTTGATGGTAAAACGATTGTTAATGAGTTCATATCTCTGCAGCACTTGATAAATAATCGTTTAATCATTTATATTATAAGGCACTGGTTTATTAATTTAATAAAATCAATTTAGTGCTGGTTTCCCTTCGTGTCTCCCAACCCAACTGGTTCACAGTTCGTGATCCATTTTCCTATAGGGTCTACCCCCTTTAGCCGCAGGAGACAGGCTTAAACGGAGAGATCGGGGATTAGGGTGACAGCCCCCGGTCTAAGGGTTGTCGTGACAATCTGTGCGACAACACTGCTATAATCAAGGAAATGGATGAAATCGATTGGAGGTCTAGACGGAATAGGCATGCGGCCACCAATATCCACCTGGGTTAGATGTTTTTTACAAGTGGCCTTGCATAGAGTAGCAGAGTCTTTAAGGACACACTATTACACTCCTACACTACATGATGCCTAAGTTGTACTGAGAGAATGACGACCTTGCAGATGCATTGTTTCCCTATAGCAGTGCATTGGTCACTTTGATGACCCTAGAAAATGAGTGATACCTAAAAGCACCCTTAGATGCTAGACAGTTAAGCTCACTTTGCTTGTCATTGAAGATTCTTGATGATGTACCTAGTGGACCCCGCATGACCCTAGGTTGGCCTTGACACTACTTGATGGGCATGCCTTGATCTAGAGCATAGATGATGATGACCATCCCCAAGATGATTAGGGATGTTAAAAATATGTAATTGCGGTCAAATTCCACTTTAAACAACTCACCTAATGAAGATAATGTTAGCATTGAATTCCTCTTTTCGAGAGGACCAAAATTGACCTAAAGATCACTCAAATTGGACAAGGGGAAGTGTATTTATGAATAAAAACCCACATGAGCATATTTGATAAGGTCAGCCTTAAAGCAAAGTAGACCCTCTTGGAAGGCTATAAATACAAGTGACCTCTACCTCATTTGGACACAATCTTGAGACACTCCTGGCTTTGGCTCACACAGGTCTGAGGCTCGTCTACAGAAGAATGGGATCACTATGAGGTAAAATTGCAAGGTCTGAAGCTCGCATTTCAAATCTAGGGTTTTGGGCCACAGTCATAGGCACAACACAGGATGGATCCAATTGTAGCTTCTCGCATAGAATCTCATTTGTACGACTGGAGCCTTCTAGTTGCACACACAACTCTCCATCCATGCGACTAGGAGTTAGGGTTTCAAATTCTAGTTGTAGGCCCTAATGCTCACAGACCAGGCTTAAGAGAGTGACTAGGAAGTTATAGTCGCTCGCTCACAGTGTTTCAGAGTGTGATTGGGAAGACAAAGTCGCTCACATAACAGCTTGAATGGTGCGACCAAAGCTCAGAGACAAATTTGGGTAGATACGACAGCAATTGCTCTCTTGTTGTGCTTAAAAGAGCGACCATGCAGCTATAGTCGCTCAGATGACTCCTCCATGCGACTGAGAACTAAAAAACAAAATCTTAGTTGTCTGAAGATTTCGCTAAGTGACTGCAGGGTTCGACAGTTGACTACAGTCCATGACAGTTCAATATAGACTTCAGAATGAATATTTTGAATATAAGCTTTGTTGGGTTTATTTCATGGATGTTGTAGTTGTTTTCGCTGGTTAGTTACATAGATGAAGATATGGATCATTGTACTCTCTTTTGCTTAATCATTTGATGACAATCTATAAGAAGAAGAATTTGCAAGGGTTTTCCCCATAGTGGGTTTTCCCCTGGTCTCGGACCAATCCTGGTGTCTCTACGTGTGAATGATTTTCTTCAGTTGTTCATTTATGTTCTGCTACATTGATGATGATTATATTGTTCTTTCTACATAGCTGCATATGCTGCTGAATTATGATGTAAATGTGAATAATGTTATGATGTTATGGGGTGAATTTAATGTGTTAATGAAGAAATGCAATTATCAAAGCAAAGCTCAATATATCCCTATGAAAAATTAACATGGTATCAAAGCTGGGTTGAAGAAAAGTCATGGAGATCACCCCATGGAGACACCTTTAATGGAAGCAAGAGAAGATGGAGGAGACCTAAAAGAATTCTGGGATTTGAAGAAAACCTTATGCAATTTGTGTATTAATGTTTGATGGATATTATGAGGTTAGGGTTTGAGAGAAACCCTGGTTTATGGCAAAGATTTGAGATATACAATCTAGAAACCCTAGCATGGTCAACGTGAAGATGCTCAAGCACTTGTGACGAATTTGATGAAGCCCTAGATGGGATAGTCTCTATTAGGCCTGGTTGTTGATAAATTTGGTGGAAATAGTGAACACAACATTGTTATATGTTCAAAGGACAATGATGGCTCTTGGTTCAAGAGGGAGATGAACACCTCTCATTGAAGATAAGCATTTTTTATTTATGATGCTTCTCTATGTCTTCACTTTTGTTTAGACTTATGGATTTGATTATTGTTTTGACTATTAGTCATGCTTCCTACATATATTAGAGTATTTGGATGCTTCTAACCTCTTGATGAGTTGTGATAAGTGGATCCTTCTTGAGGATCATAGATAGTGTAGGAAGAGAAGGACTAGTATTGGAAAAAGGTAGAAAGGCACCTAACAAAAAGGTGACATGTGCTACAAGCTGGCTATATAAAATAAGAAGGTGTACAGGTATTTGAATACTACAAGGTATGCATGATATATTATGTTATGTTTCAGCTATAATATTGAATGGCAAGGTAAGCCCTAAGGTATGATGTGAACATTTCATTCACAAATAGTTCTTGCATACATTTGAAAGCTATGTTGCAGGAAACATGGTATAGAGGTTCGTTTCCATATGGAAACGGGTACGAAACGCAGAAACGCATTTGGTACGACTGTGAAACGCGTTTCCGGCTGTACTGCCACGTTTCCCGAAACGGAAACGTGGCCAGTGCGGCCAGACGCATTTCAGGGCCATACGACCCACGGTTCCTCATTAACTTGTGTTTTTTATTTTATTTTTAATTTACTTTTAGGTTATGTTAGTGACTTCTTGTTGCTTCTAGATGCGTGTCTAAAGTTATAAAAGTGAATTTTTGCACTAGTGTCGATATGCAATTCATCAGGAAGTTTGAGGGATATGCAATTCATGGTAATGTTAAATTCTTAAAGTAAAAGTGATATTCTCCTTTATTTTTCATTTTCATCCTTTTACTTAAATTTTTAACATTACCATGAAATGACTCAGGATGTTTGAGAGTGGTTTCGCCCTCATTGGATTTCATATGTAGAAAGTAGAATTTTAGATCTCACTCAAAATCCAGCAGACTTATTTGTTTTTCAGCATTTCAGGATTGGAGCGATTGCAATGTTTCCATTGGATTTTATCATGTACTAGGGTATGGAACTTGTATTTAATCAAGAGAACCAAGCCTTTTATGCAGGGGAAACTCCCAATAATCAAGATCATGTAGGGTACTAGGGTATGAAATGTGTATTTAATCAAGAGCACTAAGGTCGTTCGACTATGTAAGAGGAGACTCCCAATACAATAGTGGTCCTTCTAAAGAATGGGATGTGGATGCAGAAAATCCTGATTTGGATCTCTCTCTTGTAGCCTTATAGTCTTTATTGTAGTTGCAGGCCTCATATATTAATATAAATAAAGGCTAATTTTAAGATTCTGATATATAATAAAGGTTGTTTTTGGATATTCCAATATTTTTATTTTCATTATGTGATCATTCATGAGAAAATGTGATGTAAATTAAATCTTAATGTTTAAGTGTAATAAATATATGTATCATTTAATGCTTTATGATTGCACATATATATATATATAATATATATATATTTAATATTTTCAATATAATATATATAAAATAATAATATATATATATATATATTCTCGCGTTTCCCCGTTTCCAAAATTTGGGGAGGTCGCGTTTCATATCGCTTCCCGTTTCGGAAACTCGTACCCGTTTCCCCGTTTCGTGCAACTTAGTTTGAAAGTGACTTGGATTCATGTTTCATATGATGAAATGTTGCACCTGGTATTGAAAATTTTGATCATGGTGAACTTCTTAAATTCTATGACGCTACTTAATGTTGATTTTTTGATATATTGGTATACTCGATGTTTGGCTAACAAGGATATTTTGGATATCTTGATCCCATAAATAAGGCTAGCACCTTGACTCTAGTAAATGATACTCTTGACACTTGACATGTGTTTATTTGGGTAGCATCGGATGTGATCTAGCCATGAAAATTGGTGGAGAGGCTAAAGCACATGAGATCTCCAAGACTTAGAAATGGTTTGAGGGAATTCCACCCGGGTAGAGAGATATTAAAATAATTAATATTTTTAATGGGTTCCAAAGTCTAAACTTAGGAAAATAAAAATATTAATGGGTATTAATATAAACCTGGGTGAGAATGTTCTAAAAGACATGAATCAAGCCAAATCTAATCTTAGCTGTTGATTAGAGATTTAATCTCAGTCGTTGAAGACTCAACGGAAAAAGTATAAGAGGAGGCTTGAGGGTCAGTTGGAGACACACCAAGATTGATCAGTTAGTTTGATTTTCAGGAGCAGGGTTTGCTAAGAAAATTCGAACAAGTGATCTGAGATGCAGCGAGGGGCAGTGATTACATAATAGAGAGGCAAAGATAGTACCATAGGGCCAACACAGTGATTGAGGAGGCTACAAAGAGCCAGTAGGAGCCACGCAGAAGGCCAGAGAGACTGCGCAAAGGCTAGCAGGGCCTGCGTGGGTGAAGCAGAAGGCCAAAGAGTTGATGTAGAAAGGCAGAGGGATGATGCAGGGGGTTCTAGAGCTACACAAAGGCTAGCAGGGCTGATGCAGAGCCTTAAAGAACACTGGAAGGATTTTCGTGTGGCAAACTCGCTGAATATCTGCTTCCGAAGAGAGGTATTACTGCCAGATAGAAATCTCTGCTGGGTGAACCAGTTTGGCACCCTAGTTGTACTTAAGAAAACTGCTTAATAATAAAGCCCTCAGAACTGTTGCAACGGTTTTCCCAAGTTGGGATTTTCTGGGGATGATTGTCCAAAAATAACGATGTCCCTTGTGTGTTTGTCTGTTATTTTCAGTTGTTGATCTGTAGATGGTTGAGACTAATTTGTGTTTATTTTCAGTATTTATATGGTTAAATAACTTGTTGAGTAATAAACAAGTAGGAGAAATAAACCAGATAATGCATGAAGAATTTCTAACGTGTTAGACTTAGAAATTTCAACATGGTATCAGAGCATTGCAGATCATAGGAGAGTTGAAGGCACCAGCTAAATAAGAAAATTTGCAGCAGAAACAACTCTCCCAAGAGACAAAAGTTGTTCCTAAGTAGAAAGCAACAGAGGAGTAGTGATGCAAAGGGCTTGCGTCATCATTTTGAGCTAGAGAGAGGGCCAGCGCAGAGGCAGAGGAAGGTAGAAGAGGCTCACGAAGAGCCACGTCATCTTACTCAGTCAGGTAGGCTTGACCCAGTTGGTCAGAGGAGCGATTTAGCCTTGCCGGGATTGCGCAGAGCTAAGAGGGTCATTTTCTTCAGCTGTTGGGGCCTAGGGAGTTGTGGGCAGATTGTGGATTGGGAAGCTGGTGGGGTGTTGTTGTTGTCGAAACAGAACAGTACCTAACACGACAAAACCAAGGTAGAGAGAGTCGCTGCCTTGAGGGATTTCTAGCCAAGAAATCCAGATCTGAGTTTTACAGTTGCAAAGAGGAACGGAGAGGAGCAATTCGACAGTTGGCAAGAGGATTTCTAGGAGGGAAATCAAGACTCAGAGGGATTCTAGGAGAGAAATTCTAGAAGGGAAGTCAAGACTTTGAGGGAGTCCAGTAGAAGATCGAAGATGGAAATGAACGGACTGAGGGATTGGGACAAGTTGGACGGGGAGTCCAACTTTGTCATCTGGAAGGCCAGGATCTTGTCTATTCTAGATAGACATCGCATCAAGGGCTTCGCCTTGAGAACCATGGCTATCCCAGTCGACTCAGCTGATAATGAAAGGTATGAGGATGCAATGGCAAAGGAAAAGTGCATAATCCTTGATGGGGTCAAGGATCATGTGATACCGCATATTTCCGAGAAGAACACGACAAAGGAGATGTGGGACACTTTAACGACATTGTATCAGGGCACTTCCATGCAGAGGACAATGCTATTGGAGAATCAACTGCAGACGTATCAGATGCAGAAGGGGGAGCAGATAAATCTATACCTCAATAGGTTGCAAGATATTCAGGACCAACTTACCTCCATAGGGGCCACACCGGATCAGGAGTTCATAGTGAGGATTGCCCTGAATGCAGTCTCTGAGGATTGGGATACATTTGTCCAAAGAATTTTGGGTAGAGCTGATCTTCCAGGATGGGAAGAGATGTGGGCAACTCTTCGCCAAGAAGAGATCAAATGGTTGACCAAGGCGAGAAGTAGCAGCAAAGGAGGTCGAATCAAGAAAGAGGAGGAGGATGCAGCTCTGGCATCTGTGGGACAATAGGGGAAGAGGAAGAAGAAGGACATTTCGAAGGTAAAGTGCTTCCATTATGGGGAGCTAGGTCATTATGAAACCCAATGTCCCAGGAGAAGAATAAAGGAGAGGCTTTTGACTCCAAGGAAGCTTCGGCTAAGGCGGAGAAAGAAGTCGAGACAGATGACGACAGTGCCATGCGTGCTCATGCACCTCTAGAGAAGAGGTGGGGAGACATTGAGTTGTTTTCAGGAGGACTACAAAAGATGTGGGGCAGGATCCTTGAGGTACCCAAACACTTGGATCATATCCGGCGACGGGAGCCCCGAGCGACAGTAGCAGGATGACGAATGTCGGTAGAAGCAAGATGCGGATGGAGCGGCAAAACAATGCTAGAGTGCAGGGATCTGTAGCAGCGCAGTGAGGATTGCAATAGTGCCAGATGCACAGAGGTGGTTGTAGTAGTGCAGAAAGGCACAGAGGTGTTTGCAACAGTGGGAGAGGAACAAAGTTATTGCAGCAGCGCAAAGGCAGTAAAGGGAGCACAAGATAGCAACAAAGAGAGCTTCAACATTAGGAGGTCTTCTAGCCTGACAAGGATGTCAGTAGCTTGGTAGATCAATTACATACTTCTCAGTAATTGAGTTGCAGTGCAGCAATAGCAGTGGTAGTGCTATGGGCAGCACGATGCAGCATGATGAGAGAGAGTTGCAATGTAGATGCAGTGTTGGGAGGAAGGACCAGCAGCAACACGGATGCATAGGGAGATGCAGTACAAATGTAGCAATGGCAGTGGCAAAGCCATGGGCAGCAATACAAGAGGCAGCAGTGCAAAGGATTTTGGGCAGTAGGCCAAGCATCAACACAGGAACCAATGTTGGATGATCAAGGTGATGTTCAGTGATGGAGCATTACTAAAGCACATTCCTCGCTAGGAGGGAGTGTTTATTTGGGGTAGCATCAGATGAGCTCTAGCCATGAAAATTGGTGGAGAGGCTAAATCACATGAGATCTCCAAGACCCGGAAATAGTTTGAGGAAATTCTACCCATTTAGAGAGATATTAAAATAATTAATATTTTTAATGGGTTCCTAAGTCTAAACTTAGGAAAATAAAAATATTAATGGGTATTAATATAAAACTGGGTGATAATGTTCTAAAATACATGGATCAAGCCAAATCTAATCTTAGCCATTGATTAGAGATTTAATCTCAGTCGTTGAAGACTCAACAAAAAAAAATTATAAGAGGAGGCTTGAGGGTTAGTTGGACACACACCAAGATTGATCAGTCAATTTGATTTTCTGGAGCAGGGTTTGCTGAGAAAATTCGAACAAGTGATCTGAGAAGCAGTGAGGGGTAGTGAGTACATAGCAAAGAGGCAGAGATAGTGCCAGAGGGCCAGTGAAGTGATTGAGGAGGCTACGCAGAGCCACGCAGAAGGCCAGAGAAACTGCGCAGAGGCTAGCCGGGCCTGCGTAGGTGACGCAGAAGGCCAGAGAGCTAATGCAAAACGGAAAAGGGCTGATGCAGGGGGTTCCAGAGCTACACAAAGGCTAGCAGGGTTGACACAGAGCCTTGGAGAAACGCTGGAAGGATTTTGTGGGGCAGACTTGTTGAATATTTGCTTCGGAAGGGAGGTATTACTGCCAGATAGAAATCTCTGCTGGGTGAACCAGTTTGACACCCTAGTTGTACTCAAGAAAGCTACTTAATTATAAAACCCTCAGAACTGTTGCACCGATTTTCCCAAGTTGGGCTTTTCCAGCGACGATTGTCCAATAAAAATGGTGTCCCTTGTGTGTTTATCTGTTATTTTCATTTGTCGATCTGTAGATGGTTGAGACTGCACTTGTGTTTATTTTCAGTATTTATATTGTTAAATAACTTGTTGAGTAATAAACAAGTAGGAGAAATAAACCAGATAATGCAGGAAGAATTTCTAATGTGTTAGACTTAGAAATTTCAACAATGTGCATAAGACATGGTGGATTTCACATAGAAGGTTAGCTTATTGATTCTTATACATGACACTATTGATAATGCTTGTGATGAGCATGATGAATGTATGGAAAATGGTTTGACACCCTTGTTGTTTTGGTAAAGTTTTATTGAATGACTTGACTTGATATTATGATAATGATAAGCATGGTAACCATGATGATGGAAGTCTAACAATAAGTTTGATATTCATAATTTTCTTATCGACCTTGGCAAGTTTCTAATTATGCCCTATGGTAAATCTGGATGACTTGATTTAGTGGATTAAGCTATTTAAGTAACATTATGCTCATGATCTTTGAACTGTGAATACCTGCCCTTATCTTATGACTCTAACCCTTATGATGTATACTTGATGTTAGCATGTTAGCTGATGATGGGTATATGATTGACTTTATGATCTAACAAATTTGCTGATGCATAATAGTATTATAGACATGTTGATGACATGAATGAAGATGACTGAAGTGGATTCCCATTCAGAGGGAGAATCTCTCCATAAGATTCTTACTCCTATTACCATTTCCATTATATATATATTCTTTACTATTGAAATATGATTTATGGTCATGAATAAACAAATATCTGACATTGTTGATCTGCAGCAAAGGTCTGATATCAGGAGAGATAGTTTTATCTCAATCTAAGCTTCAGTTTCACAGAAGAAAGTCTACAGGTGCGACTATAGCCTTCCAGTCGCACGGATGCAAGCTCAAGAGTGCGACCAAGGCACTGAGTCAGTTCTGAGCTAGGGTTTGGCAATTGGGAAGCCACAACCGCTCACATAATAGCTTGAAGAGTGTGAATGTAATCTCCCAATCACTCGGAGGAAGGCCTATGGGTGCAACTATGCCTACTGGACATTAAAATGAATTTTTGTGCATGAAATCAGATGTTCTCCGGAAGGATTTCAGTACTACAGACATGAAGAAGACAACTGAAAGATCTATCATAAGGAAAGTTTGAACGTTTACTATAATATGAACATGAAGACTAAACTTGTGTTTGCAGATGACGGGGAGATGCATATAGATTTGTCATTATGATTAAATTTTGTGCTACAAGAGTTTGACGTGATTTGGCTGATAAGTGTTTGGAGTTTTGACATGATGCTTGATAATGACTTAGAACTTTGACTTGAGGATTGAGATACGTTTTGGACTATAGATCTCTTTATGATAGCAAATTTGGATTTGACCTGATGACAAATGATTTGATTTGACGACTAATAATTTGCCTTGATGACAATAAAATATGAGCATAGTGACTTCCAATGACTTATATGGATGGTTTTGTATTGGCCTCCTTGTTCCTACCACAATGGCTGAAGTATTGACAGTTGTAATCTAGTATGAAAATGGAACCTGCATGACTTAACCTTCGTGTATGCATTTGCATCTAGTATCATAAATGACTTGTATTATGATCATGAGAATGACTTGCTGAAGTTTGGATTGGTATTACACGATAGATGACAACTTGTTGGCATGACAATAGATGATGTCATGACTTGATGAAAGCTTTACCTGTCACCTGGTCTGAAGAATTGACACTTTGATATTGTGATGACTATGATATCAGTTTTCATCTAGCTTCTAAACTTTGATGTGCTGACTTAGTTGACTTGATTAAACAATATTGATTTATATAAAGTTTAGCATATTGGCTTGAAAAGTGTTATGTTTGTAGTGAGCATTGCATGCAACAAGCTTCCCAACCCAGATATGTCTGCCACATTCACAGTTATCTGGTGAAGGCAGGATGATGTGAAGATCCAGACCTCTACTTCAAAAGTGTTCCAAGTTATGACTTTGATTTTGGTTTTGGTATTATATACTGATGGTCTACTCTGATGATCTAAGTAAGAGGGAGATGGCTTTTGAAGCTCAAAATGATGAATCGATTTCTGAAGTTGGGAAAAGATAATATATATTGTGAAGCTATTGAAGAAGTATTGGAAAGTGGAAATGCAAATCCTTGGACACTCCGATTGAATTTCAAGATGTTTTGAACAAGTCTTGTTGAATTCAACCTAGCAACTGACAATTGATTGAAGCATTGATGTTCCTTTTTTGAACATCCTTCCATATATATGAAATGCATAAAACTTGGACGAATTCATGATTGAGATGCTTCATACACATTGAGTTTCCACTGAGCATCCTTTGAGATACTTGCATGAGACGATCAATTTTGATCTGAGATATTCATCCTATAATATGTGGTTGCATGAATGTATTGATGATGTTTGGGATTTCTATTGATGAGCACATTTGGATTCTACTTTGGTATAATATTTGCCATGATACCTTGGATGAGAGATCCGTAGCACGACCAAGGTTGAGTATGATGTTGCTAGCATGGCTAGTTGTGAGGCAGAATGAAGAAGCTCCTTAGATAGTTGTCTAAGCATGATCTGGATATGACATGGATACATTGCGATGACAAAAAATGGGATCCGATTGGTAGAGAATCCAATATATAGTTGGGACCAAGATACTTTCATATATTGAGACAGTGTAGCTTTACGAGACAAACTGAAGCTTGTGGTTGGCACCTCCTTGAGAGGGAGGATGAATATGGTATCCTTTTGTGATTTATACGATTATTTATGTTCTAATATGATATTTGATTTGATGAACGACATGAACAAGAGACAACTGCTTTTCCTACATGATGATCAAGCTGATACCAGGTATGAGTATGATGAGATTATCACCAATCGAGGACACTGAGCCATCTTCCCCCCTTGTCTGAGCTCCCAAGGTGAGGAATTGAGATGGAGGGCCCCTAGGGTTGAGGGAACTCTTGACAATAGGGTATCACCCTATCTGTTACCCATAGGGTTGGAGATGTTGCTCCCTTATCTTCATAGGGTCAGATATGTTTCTCCCCTATCCGATCAATGTAGAGTATACCCCAATTGGCATCATACCCACAAGCAGGTCTTGTTGGGATTGTCCCTCCCCATTTGGCCAACGAGTTGAGGAGGCTTGGAGGCGTGTGATCCTTACCTCTTGGTAAGTTGGGTACCTCATCCAAGCTGGATTATGATGCAAGTGTTCTACCACATGACTACTTAGAGTCATCTATTGGAAGGTCAATAGGAAATAGGATTGGATTGAGATAACCCTATGCGATTTCGGGCTGAGAATGAGCTCCCCGATGTGATACAAGTTTGGGATGTGCTCCCCTATGTGTTTGGATATCCTATTGCTCGACATGGGGTGAGAGTGTCTCGTAGGACCTTCCCCACTGTCATGGGCATGAGGTGAGAGTGTCCAATAGGACCTTCCTCATTGTCATTGGTTTCCAGGTTGAGATGTTCGCTGATGATGATGCGAATTGAATCCCCACTGATGAGATTCTGGACAGTAGCTTGCTGACAGAGATACCAGATAATACCCTGATGAATAGAGGGTGGCAGCTTAAACTCCCCTCTGATAACAAATTCTTCTTCTTTTAGATTCAAGAATGTTTAGCATATGAGCATGAAAATCCAGAGATAAGCAGGAATAAGTAAGAGATGAAGTAAAATGATCTATGAAAATACGTAATGTTACTTGAGATTGGAGAGGATATGATGACAGGATGCCATGTTGATCAACAGTCAGAAATTGGTAAGTGGAATTCTCCCTAGTTGAGAGGGAGTGTTAATAATATGCAACTGCTGTAAAATTCCACTTTGGACAAATACCCTGATGAAGATAATGTTAGCATTGAATTTCTCTTTTTGAGAGGACCAAAATCGACCTAAATATCACTCAAATCAGATAAGGGAAAGTGCATTTATGAATAAAAACCCACATGTGCAAATTTGATAAGGTCAACCATAAAGCAAAGTGGACCCTCTTGGAAGGATATAAATACAACTGACCTCTACCTCGTTTGGACACAATCTGGAGACACTCTTCTGTCTTGGTTTTTATCTCGCACAAGTTTGAGGCTCATCTGCGGAAGAATGGGTTCGCTCTTATGTGAAATTGCAGGGTCCGAAGCTCGCATTTCAAATCTAGGGTTTTGGGCCACAGTCACAGGCACAACACAGGATGGATATGACCATAGCCTCTCACACAGAAGCTCATCCGCGCAATTGGAGCCTTCCAGTCGCACAGACAACTCTCCATCCATGCGATTGGGAGCTAGGGTTTTAAAATTTATGGTTGCAGACCCCAGTCACTCACAAACTAGGCTTAAGAGAGCGACCAAGAAGTTATAGTCGCTCACTCACAACGTTTCAGAGTGTGACTGGGAAGACAAAGTCACTCGCATAACATCTTGAAGGATGCGTGTGAAATTTTATCTATTGCAGCTACTCAAAATTATTCTTCTAACTAAAAATTTAATTATGCAGTTTATTTGCTATGGCAAACAACAAATAAAATCACAACTGCTATTTTCACCATAAAAATACTACAGAAAATAAAATACTAGAAACTAAGAAATTCTAGCACACACATAAGAATTTTGACATAGTTATTTTTGGACAACTGTCCATGGAAAAACCCAACTTGGGAAAACCGGTGTAGCAGATGAGGGTTTTATTATTAATCTTCAGAAGCAATTATGAGTACAGTAATTTAGATGCCCAACTGAAAATCTAATCTGAGGAAAACACTGGTAAAAATATCGTGGAAATTTTCTCTCACCCCACAACTATTTTCTGCCTCCGAAATTGCCTCCCTAGCCTCCATGTTGAGCTCCCTATGTCACCCTCTACGCAGAGCTTACGCTGGCCC